>JAOZJS010000940.1:0-16830 GCA_025882695.1 Amerodectes protonotaria
AGAGAGAGAGAGAGAGAGAGAGAGAGAGAGAGAGGTGTTGAAGGTCTATGTTAAAGACTTTTTGACTTGACTTGGCTTGACTGACGTATTCATACACCTAGACCATGGTGAACTAAAAGAATGTCATAAATTCTCTGAAAGACGATTTGGAATTAATTTATGAAAAAATTATGTATGTTGCCAATTTGTCCTCAATTTTTCGCGGCCATTGTTATTGTTGCGGTCATTTTTTGGTTTGGTTACAATTTTGGTTTGGTTATATTTTGTTGAATATGGTTACCAACAAAAATATGTAAATACAACAATGAAAAACAACAAAAACTGAAACAGCAAAAAAGCCGCATAAAACCCATCGACGAATCGAAAAATGGGAAAATATTCGACTAAAGCAACCAAACAGTAACAAAAACAGAAGTTTAGCCGAAATCGAATCAAGACTTGAAAGATTTTGAACAAAACAGACATACATTTCAGGAAAATGAAATCGGAAAAGAACCTAAATGGGAAGGTGGAACGTGATTGACCCCCAAATTACACGCATAGAAAGCGAGAGAGAGGGAGAGGGAGAGAGAGAGAGGAAAAAGTATTTCAATTTGCATTTTAATTTGTCCCAATGATTATTATCGCATGCACACAATGTGCCCTTATACAAATCGCTTTCCATTCACTTGGTCTATGACTTAGAGTGACTTGGCCCCAAAAGTGACATACATGCACACAACTTTTCCCGCTTGTCCTCCCGCTAGGCCCCTGGAAGCAAGAGAGAGGATTAAATTGGTTTCAATTAAGAACGGTTCAATTGACTGAATTTGTAGGCAAATTAGTTTCCTTTTAGTCTCTCTTTCTCTCACTTTTCCATTAACTCTTGGTCTGTTTTTTGGCCTACTTTGTGCAGCTTTAAGAGAGTGAGCTGGAGAGGAAAAGCAAGAGAGAGAGAAAAAAAAACCGAAAAGTAAATCCTCTCAATACGAACAGAGATTGCCAGAGAAAAAGCACAAGGTCTTATTTATCTGAACCAATTGATTGAATTTTCGCTGCGCTGTTTTCCGTCTCAGCCTGATGAAAGCCAGCGAAAAAGCTTATAGAGCTAAATCTGCAGTTGGAAATATAGTCTCTTTTTTAAATTTTAGGATGTATGTGTCAAGGTTCAATAGCTAATACTTAAACGTTGTATAATGGATATGACATGGACACTGCTTCAGAGAATAGGAAGCTGTGTATCTATGTATGCTCTTGGATAGGAAAACAAATTAAACACCAACCCCTGGCAGCCAAACAAGAAACTTCACACTAGAAATGTCATTCTAGATCTAGAATCTAGAATTGTGTATTTAGCGAAACTATCAAGTTATAGTTCAGTATTCTAACAGACCAACCAACAAAACCATTAATAAAGAGAGGAAATTGTGGAATCGAATAAGTATGATAAAACAAGTTTGATTAGGCCTTTTTTCTGCTTTTTACCCAATGTAAAGATTTGCATTTGATGATTTTTGGCAACCAAAATGACAAATTGCCAACAACCGAAATAGCGAACACGACAACCCTCAGCCAACGGATCTGGTATTCCGCATTCAACAACCCGCCACCAGTAACCTAATATAATGAGGACCAGCCTAGCTAGTAAAAAAACTCGGCAGCAAGAGTTATCGATCAATCAATTGAATAGAGTGGCTAAATCAGAAGTTTGTCATCGGGTCCTTTGAGAGTCCACCCAATCAATAATAATAATTCAAGCAGAAATATCGCTCAACCAAAAGTTGACCGTTTCGGGCGGCAAAAGTTGTTTTTTTTTGGTAGCAAACCCAATTGGAATCTAGCCGTCTGCTTGCCTTCCTGCAGTCGTCTTGTCTCAGGAACCTAGGTAAAGTGGGCCTTTTGTGTTTGGGTCATGATGGTTTTTTGTCGTGAAGTTGTCACCGCGAAAAAATTGTCAAAGAAAAAGACTTAGCGACTTTGTTTTCATAGACTGTCCTTTGGGGTACACACGTACATATAAGAAGAACTGTTTTCGGTCTCCTTTCCTAACTGGCATCTAGAAGTGGATCTGACCCGATGTTTAACGTCAATCTCTATGAATCAATCAATCAATCAATCAATCAATCAAGCAACCAAGCAACCGATTGATCAGAGAGTAAAATCAAATGGTTTTCAAAGGATCGAACAGTTAGATCCTTTATGTGCAGGCGCAGCAATCAAGAGTACCGTGGTGAAAAGAGACTCCCCTTACTCATAAATCAAGCGACTGGTTCAACCCCTTTCCCAGACAGTCTATCAATTTTATAGAAAAATTTATCAAACAATGCAGAGACGAGTGAAGGGTTGATGTTGGTGAGTTTTCATCCAAACTCTAGCCAAATGGATACTGATTGGTCGATTGAACGCCTGGGCGGTGGCTTAGCAAAAATTACGCCAGCGGTCGCTTGGTGAACTAAGTTCACAATTTTTTTTAAACGCCCATAATTAATATAATCTGTGATAAACCCCCAAGTCCAAGGTTATTGGTTGGCAGTGGGCATTAAGATCAACAGCGCCATCTGTGATCGATAAGAACTTGATTATTTGAAAAAGTTTAAGCCTTACATAATTCAAAAGTATCATTCAATAATTGTCGAATCTGTTTTTTATGTAAATCAGCTATACCAGTAGCTGGTGCTTCTAAATGGCCACGTCCAGCATATTTAAGATTGGGTTGATGGAGAATATTTCGAAACCTAGGCTCGATGAAACTCCAAGCTCCCATGTTTCTATGTTCCTCTTGGCTCCAAATCAAATCTGCAATTAGCACATCAATCAATATTGCTGTAATGGCTTAACACCAGACAACTTACTTTTGACTTTTGGATAGCGTTTCAGTATTAAAGTCAGCTCCAAAGTAGGAAATGGACAAAGTTCTTCCACACGAATCAAAGCCAATGATTTGTCATCACCAAAACGATCTTTGATTTCTTTGACTAAAGTAAAATAATGTTTTCCAGAACAGAACAAAATTGTCCGAACGGTCTCGATTTGTTGTTGGGTTTCTGTAAAGAATCTCGGATCATCCAGAACTGGGGCAAAATGAGCACCAACTTGGCACATATCTTCCATGCTGGAAACACACCATGGATGGCGGAGCAACATTTTCGGTGACATGACCACCAGTGGCTTACGATATGGTCGATTCATTTGTCTGCGCAGCACATGAAAATATTGTGCAGGGGTTGTGGGATATACTACAGACCAGTTTACATTATCGGAATCGATTTCAATTTCCGAAGAGTTGGATTGTTGCAAAAATCGTTCCATTCTGGCTGAAGTGTGCTCAGGACCAGCACCATCATAACCATTGGGCAACAATAATGTCAGGCTGCTTGGTAATAGCCATTTACCTTCCCCACTGCAGATCAATGTGTCGATGATGGTTTGGGCTCCATTGAAAAAATCTCCAAACTGTGCCTCCCAAATCACTAAGGTGTGTGGACTGGCCAAACTAAGCCCGTACTCGAATGCCAGCACTCCTTCTTCCGAAAGAATCGAATTACAAATCTCTATATGGCCAAAACTTTCATGTTTCCATGGAAGATTGATTTGGTTATGATGAATTAAATCGTTTAATGGAACATAAACATCGTTGCTGACTTGATCAACAATCATTATGTGCCGTTGACTGAATGTGCCTATTTTGATATACCAAAACACCAAACAAATCTTTCAAAATAATATTTTTTTAAAATTGTCCTATCCTAATGTCACCTCCCCTAGCACCCACCTCTACCGACATCCTGGCCACAAAGTCGAACATCAAAACCTTGATAAAGTAATGAGCCAAACGCTAAAGATTCAGCCAAAGCCCAATCTAAATTGTTGCCAGTGCTGATTTTGCTGTTTCGGTCATTGAAAACTTTTTTTAAAGTTGGATGCAAATTCCACTCCTTGGATGTGGGCAATGTGATGGAAACCTGTCCAATATGTCTTAATAAGCTTTCCGGTACAGAAGTATCCCATTTGGTCACGGTGTCTGAACTGGGCCATTCAATTTGGTTCCATTGGCTTTCGGTGATCACAGATGGCAGCACTGGTGGTTGATATTGCTCTGCATTAGATAAAGCTTTATTCAATTTTTGATTGTAATCGTTTAGGATGGCATCCGTTTCCTCTTGAGACATTCCAATTTTTCGAGCAAATTTTTTGGGAATCGATTCTCTTTCAGCGATTTTGGCATACATTTGTGGATTTGTGAATGTTGGATCATCCAATTCATTGTGACCCCAACGACGGAAACAAACCAAATTCACTGCCACATCTTTTCGGAATAATTGCCGATAATTCAAAGCGATTGAAGCTGCTCTGGCCACCATTTCCGGATGATCACCATTAACGTGTATAACGGGCGCATTGATCATTTTCATTGGGTCCGTACAATAGAGCGAAGAGCGGGCTTGATGCATGCGACCAGGTGTTGTATAGCCAAGCTGATTATTGACCACCAAGTGGATTGATCCACCAACTGTAAAGTTTTCAACATTGGCAATAGCTAATGTTTCCATGATAATTCCTTGTCCAGCAAATGAAGCATCACCATGTATCTGCAATGGTAGTGCGCGAAAATGATCAGCACGTTGAGGATCATATGGCCCCAAGCGTTTTTGCAATAGTTGTCCTCGAGCGAATCCACAAACGACCGGAGCCACAACTTCCAGATGGGATGGATTTGGAAGCAATGTACATCGAACTCGATCACCATCAACAGCACCGGTATCAGAGCTATGTTCAAATTGTACAGAGGTGTACAAGTGAGATATGACATCACCTATAAGCTTAGGCTGCCGTAGATGTTGCCACTCGCCATGTCCATTAAGTTTATGGAACAATGCTTCCAATGGGTACTGTAATATATTGACCAATAGATTCAATCTACCTCTGTGTGGCATGCCAATTATAATTTCATCCACATTAGCCGATTGTATAGATTGCTGCTGAAGCTGTCTTATGATTTCCTGTACGAACACAATCATCGTTTCCGCTCCTTCACAGCCATAACGTTTGATAGATTGAAATTTTTTCGCCAAATAATGATCCAGAGTTTCTGTTAGTAGCAATTGCTTGGCTAATCCTGTTTTCCATTGATGGTTACTGTCGTGGTTGCTGTCGTGATTATTTTCTTGTTGAATGATTGCTTCAAACCAATCGATTTCTTTCAATGACATTAGATGTGAGAATTCGTATCCTATATAGCCACAGTACATTTGTAACATTTTACTGAGAAAATCTTTCCTTTTATCAATGTTTAGCGTTGTGCTGGATGTTTGTTCTTCATTGAGAAAACGCTCCAAATCTACACCCAAAACTTGGCCTAGTTTTCGTAAGCCAAGTTCATCGAGATCGATTGTTTTATTGGAAGATAGCGGGTCTAATTGGCATAACAAATGACCACGTTTTTGAAATGATTCAATGATCAATCTATGATGTGGCGACAATTGTTGATACGACAGGTCATTCATATCACGAAACCATTGTTCCAAACCCGATTGATATGGATGATAATTACCGAAAATCCCTAGCGGTTAAATCGAACACATAGAGTCGATCAATTACAAGCTATTGGAACAATGAATCAGTTTTTTATAGGAAAAAATTCCTTCACAGAATTCAATTGGCAACAGATAAACTAGATTCAATCTACCTTTAATTGAATGATAGCATCTTTTTGAATTGATCATAATCCAATCAGCTTTAGGCCATCTAGATGATAGGTGACACAAAATACTCCGATACATTTTTGATCAAAACACCATCCTTAATTTAAGCAAAGGGGAAAACTAAAATATCTAAACGGAACGGAACGGAAAGGAATCGTTTATAGAAAGTTCGCTCTGCAGGATAGCTGGTAGGATAAAATGCTGAAAAAAACCAGATATATGATTTTTTATTAAAATTTGTTATTACTTAGAGGACGATCTAAGTCGGTATTTTGAGTCTGTATTTGTAGTCGGTTGAGTACATTAGAATATTTATTTATGATTATCTTCTTGAAAGATTATTCGATTTTAAGCCAAAACTGTTGCTTTCAATTTTATTTACCAACATAATCGTTGATAGGCAGAGCTACCCTAAATTAAATAGCATTTCCTACAGCAACAATATGCATGCGCTTGTTTTATAAGCTTTGGGACCATACTTTTAGACCAAATGTACAGAGTGGGCAGAGTTTCAGATACTCATTGCAAGATATGATTGGTGGAAATGACATGATGATTTATCTGCTCTTCTTATAGCATCACTTGTAGCACCAATTTAATTGAGCAGGAGAAAAGTGCGCTGGCGCATCATCAAATCATGGCCGCCCAACCTATTTAAAAAAACGATTTCAACACAAAGACCCATTTCCATTAATTAATCAAAATCAGGATTCTTTTTTTTCAACAATTATAAACGAAATAGAGGCATAAAGAATAGATTGATTAAATTTTAATTTTAGCAATTGTAAAGGCCTGATAGGATCTGATAGGTATTAATCTTAATCTGGAAACGGCCGAAATTACTAACATCCCAATGCAGCCATTTACCAATTCAGAGGCGGACCTATAGCCACACACGCACATGCAAACGCACACGAATCGACGCAATCACAAACAGTTAGATGAATTAATAAGGGGGCCGTCAGTCAGTCAAACCAATGCACTACCGCTTACAAATACATAGACTGGACGATGGACGATCTGCTAAATTTGTTGGAAGGGAGGGATCAACGCAACCAATGTTTTATGGTAACAGATTGCAAAATTGATTATTTCAAAATAATGCTATGCCACAACAACATAAACATTTTTGCTCGTCTTTCACTTTGGATAATGCGCAACGGAAAATGGTTTTCCGTTTTTAGTTTGAAATTTGATTGTAGTATGATTTGATTTGATTTGTTAACCCTTGGCGCTAGTAGAGACGATCTGGCTGTCCAAAATTCAATGACAGAAGGAATGATGATTTGTTCTGGTGTTAAAAATTGGTTAAAAAATGATTTTCAGTCCACTTTTTTTTTATATTTCCCCAATTTGTTGCGCTCGTTTACTTTCTGGATTTATCTTCAACGACAGTTTTGGATTGTTGTTGTTGTTGTTTTAGCAAAATTCAATTTAACCACCAATTACCAATGTGTTAAAATTTAATAATACTATGATTATATATTAATATTAAATGCGTTTGCATGCCACAATTTGGTTAGCATAGCTTCAAGCTGTCAATAGTTAGCTGTGTGTATTGTTGGTTGAAGATTCGTGTTGCTAATTGTGATTGCTGTGATTAAAACCAGTAGTCGATAGAATACGGAACAACAAACATATTGACCAACAAAATAATTAATCAAACTGTGTGTATTGCATTGAATTGTGATATATGATTGTAAAATCATCCATAAAACTGATAAAACTAAGCATAAGTTCCTTGATCCTAAAATTTTGTATAAATCCTTGATGATTGTTGGAATGCAAATATGATGTTGGCAAGATTGTTTTTGACTTGTATTGTTGTTGTGAACATCAGCATTGATGCATTGGAATTGCGAGCGAATTGTGGATTTCCCGGCAAACCATATCGATCAAAAATCATTCCAGAAGAGAAGTTGGTTTACGAAGAAGGTGAGACTGTCTATTTTCAATGTTCAGATTATTGGGCCCCGCCACAGATGCGCAAATGTGTCAATGGAGTTTGGGTTGGGCCACCTGCGCGTTGTGGTGATTTTGTACAGGATCTGGTAATGAATGATGCCAAACTATTGGACATGTCTTTTGGATTGCCAATCGAGAACTTTCATTATCAAAATATGAACCTCACCACCACTGATTGGAAATACCCAAACGCGTTCACATCCAGCCGCTACAAGGAACATCGTTTACGTGTCACCAATGATCACGAATATATGTGGAAATTCAACTTCACACGGCCCGCAGTGAAACTATTTGTCAAAGTGAATTTCAATTTCATCAATTTCACCTTATTGGATCAAGCAATCAAGAATAATTTCCTTTTCAACATTGGTGTGGAAATTAGCCCATATCGTACATGTAATTTAGACTATCAGAGTAACAATGCATGGAAAGATAATGGTAATCGAATCGATAGTTACTTTACATGCGAGGCTCATTCCTACCAAGATTTGGTAAAAGATATCGAAAACCCTAGCAATTACATGATAATGCGAACCGAAAGCTCCCATAACCTTCCACATGAATTGGTGGCATTATTCTTTGGTCGAGTCTATGGTAATGAAACTGAACCATTTTGTGGCGAACCGGAAACCGATTATGGTCAAACTTATCGGGCCAATCAAGAATATCGTGATTACATAATAGATTGTTTGAATGGCCAATGGAAAGATGTCACACCGAACGCAATGAAGCATTTTGTTTATAACCAAAAATGCATCGGCGATATGATATGGAATGGTACAAGGCCTAGATGTGTTCCGGTACGAAATTGTCCAATCCAGAACATTCTGAAGAATAATGGAAATAATGGAAAAAGAAATGAAACTGAAAAAAATCCATTGACCGTAGACTCAGTGAAGCGATACTACAATTTCATCGACAATCAAACCATCTATGCGATTGTTGGTACGGAAATTGTTTATACTTGTGCTTCAGACGATCACATTTTGGTGGGAAAAGATACCCGAACATGTAAGCGTGATATGACATGGTCCGGTATGGAGCCAGTTTGCAAATGTAAGTGTCTGTATAGCCTCTGTTATCCTCTGATATCCTTTTTGGACTTTTGATCGATTCTATTCAAATCACACTAAATTCAATTTATTCATCATAATATCAAAAAAGATATAAAGCCAACCAACGAAGTACCGGAATCATCTAATTATTTAGTGGTCATCATCGTTTGTATGGGGGTGCTTCTCTTTCTGATAATGATATCATCATGTTTGTTATTCTTCTTCTGCACCAAGCACTTGCATATAACCAATAAGAAGGATAAATCAGGCAATTGTTCGGGCAACGATTCAGAATGGCAGAATGAAAATTATTACGATAACATTGAAATGAATTTCAATCAGAAAAACGATGTTTTCTATGATATCTATGAAACAGTGGATAGTAACAAGGAACATAACATGATCAGATACACCGAGCCAAATCAGTACTTTTATGGTGAACAATCGATTCAGCTTCAGCAGAATAATAATAACAACAACCCCAACAACAGCCAAAACAACAACCAAATCAATAACAATAACAACAATAGTAACAACAACAAAGAGAATGATTATATAAGAATGTTTGGCAGTGCCATCAAGATGGAACCATCCCCACAAAGCAAACTTCAGCCATCTTCAACCATTGTTGGAAATGCTGGCGGCGACCAACCGCCTTCATCCATTCGTAAGAACAAGATACGAGAACCATCCTACCTAGAAGTTATGCCATAATCTACAAACCAATCTCAGACACGCGAAAGCTTTGAATTGGTCAGTTGGTCGGTCAAATCAATTAAATCACACTATAAAAGCAAATCCATAATGTTTAACAAAACAAAATTCAGAATGAATAAAAATGAATTCACTTTAATTATCGCTTGTATCGGTTTTTAGAATAATGTAATTCTCTTTAATTCTCTTCAATGATCATCGTTGTAATGAAATAGCAAATTTTTTTTTTGGAGTATTCGGCTAGAGATAATAGAGTGTATTAAACGTTTAAATTAGTTGTCATCATCATCATTGGGATTTGATTGGTTGAAGCCCGACATTTTGTGCAAAAAAAGAAACAAAATATTGGAAAACAAATACTTTGAGAAATTAAATAACTAAAGCTTATTTTTGAGAAATTCAAAAACAAAAGTTTTCTTCGTTCCGGTTACAACTCTTTCTTTCGATCGCTAACAATTCATGCTGACATATTGGCCAATCCAATTGGGTAAAATTAGTTCCAATTTGTCCATGATCATGTTGAACGTCTCAATAAGCCAGTTGATGATCTAGTTGAACATAAATTGAAAAAATTGATTGTTACACCCAGAAACAAATCACTGACCGTTTGAACAAAGAAAAAAATCTCGGCGGGATATTGATAGCACATGAAAGTGATGGCCACTATCAATATGCAGAGACTAGTAGTGAACCGTGCCAAAAATGGCCAGCTTTTTTTGGGATAGACAGATAGTTGATGATATTCTAAAATATTGGATTTACAAACAAACCAAATGGTTGGTGAATAGTTTTAAATATGTTTAAATTAATAATTCATACTGGGCAAAAGTTCACGATCAGTGCATTCAGTGCAAGTTAGATATGGGTAGAATAGATGACCTTTCTCCAAAGGAAATGGTATGATTCGAAACGCTATGCATAAAATAAACAGGAAATAAGCTTAAGCCTTTTGGCAATGGCAAATCAGTGGGTTTCGGTTGGGAAAATACGCACTTCCTTTCCATGTGCAATCTAGTAGATTTAATGCTCCATCGATACGCTTCCAATGGGGTAGATGAAAAAATGCATAAGCTATGGCTTCGCTATCACCTCGTTTCAGTACATGTTCTGGTGGAAAAATTAGCTTTTTCCTCTCCAACAAGTACTTGGGCACATGTGGATTGAATTCTACAGCACGGTGTATGGCTTCTACTGCATTGATTTCTGCCATTGTCAAGCCACGTTTGACCACAGTATCTGGTGAAAATTTTTCGCCAATGCTTCTAGATTTCAACAATGCCGCTGTGTAACAAATGGTGGCCGATTTTGGCAAGTTTATATCTGAAAGTAAACCAAAACCGTTTGGATATGAATAGCCAAAATCATTAATATGATTACCATCATATTTGGCCAACAATGCTTGCACATCGGCATATGCTTGCATTTCAAGCAATGCCTCAATCAGATTCTCATGTATATTGAATAGATTGATGGTTGGAAATTCTTTTATCAAATCTCTCATCATTTTCACCGATTCTCGAAGCTTGCCCAATTTCCTTGCGCACATTGCCAAACGACGTCGAGTGTAAATTAAAACGTTCAGATCACGACGATGTTGAGCTTCAGAAACGGTGCTATCATTCGATTTCTGACTAATTGATTGGGATTTTTTGCATTGGTTCTCAGCAGCTTTCAAAGCTAATAATAAAATTTGTTCAGCTTGCCATATTGTTTTGGCTTCTTCCTCTGCCAACAGTATGTATGCTGGTGCACAATCAACATTCTTTTCAATAGCCCTGTGAGCGGATTCGATTCGTACGTTTGGATCACGTTCTCGCCATGCAGTCAACATAACTGGGGCAGATGATTACAAACGAACCAATCAAATAAGTCAATTAATTAATCAATATATTAGATTAAGGGTTAAAAGCAATGATCCAGCATACTTTCCATGTCTTCTTTTTGATTGTCACCATCGCAAGTGAAAAATGTTTGATGATCTTGGGCCGAAAGATTCATATCGTAGAATGTCAATGGCTCTTTTTTGGTCGCTATGGCTAGCTGATTATATTCCGAACCACGGAACAAACTCAATGGATTGCGCCAAACTTTGGAATCTAATTTATTTGATAATAAACATTGTTAGGATTGGACATTGAAAGTGTGTTTTTTTTTGATAATTACCTAAGGAAATGTGTCCCTTGATTATATGTCTATCAATCGGCTGTTGGTTATTGTTAATATTGGATGAAGCATCAGATTCTTCGGAATAAATCAATTCCGAGTTTGGGACATTTAAATTCCCGAATATTGGATTGATAATACTCATCAGAATTTGTTCTATAAATGAGACGCCATATTTGGTGAAATACCACCATTCGAAAAGCTTTTCGAACATATTCATTAATCAATTTCGATTCAGTTCAGTAAGTTTTTACGACATAATAAACATACCAGAATTAGGATCGAAAGCAAGAATGAAGAAAATGTTAAGGCCAAGTAAAATCTTGGAGTCAAAATGTTCCAAATGACTAGCCCTATGAGCCGAGCAAGGACCGATTTGGTTTAATCTTTTCTAAATCTTGTCTGACAAAAAAAAACATACCCATTATTAGATCAACAAATTGGCGCAAAATCCTATTGTTAGTGCTTTTCTTCAAGGGGAAAATCTTTAATCCAATTAATCAGAAACACAAAATTGCTTATAAACCGGCTCCGAATACAATATGTTGTTGGGGTTGTAAATGCGAATTCACTGAGAAAAATATAAATAAAAAGGGACATAGTATATGAAGAAGCGATTGGGCCTCCGAGCTAGTCAGATCTTGAGAAGCGGAGTCACGTGATTCACACTGTACACTGTACACTGTACACTGTACACTCCATGGAGTACATTTTTCACTCCGAAAAATCTGACGCGCGCACTGAATTTTTCTGTTCGTTCCTGTTATAATGCATTACTATTGGTTTTAACAGAATTGGATCCAGAATAGATATTCTAAAGTCTTTGGTCTTGGGCAGGCGATGACAAGGCATCACATATTCGACGACAGCCAAGTTATTATCCCATCTCTGCATGAGCAAATAATCGCTGGTAACAAACAACCAAATTCTTTCGATTCTGGATTATTTTTTGGTGTGAACCGAATTTTTGATAGCCAAATTAGAGAATTTAAATTAGAAATCATAACAAATTTCAAAGATAAGTTCACAAAACTACTATTATTGACCAGAGAGAACATCTATTACTAACCTTAATTAGAAAGATACGATTTTTTTTGTATAAAAAAGAAAATTAGATATAGTGACATTATTTTGTTCCAATGTGAAGTAGAAAGAAATAGAAATTAAACAGAAAACTAAATCGATGGGAAAGAACATCATCGGACTGAGTATCCAAGCAATGGCAAAAAAAAATCTTGAAAAAAATGTAGCTTAAAACAGTGGAATTGAAATGAACCAGGTGTTTGAATTTATAATCATTTATAAGCCCTATTGTTTGCTGGACAATCCGGAATAGCTGGGGTACGACCGTTTGATGCGTTCTTCTTCGGCTTGCCATTCCATTTTACGTTTATGTTGTTCGATGGCATCGGCAACTTTGGCCATCATCATTTCTCTGGTTAGCACACCATCTTCAGAAGCATATGCCGATGCTTGCCAAGCCACGGCCAATTTGGCGATCTCGCGACCAGAAAGACCTTCGATTAGTTTAGCAATTTCACTGCATGTCGAATCATAATCAAAAACATCCACTTTCAAACGGCTACTTGGAGGGCGGGGATAGAAGAGAATATGATTATGATTGTGATTATACAACTTATTAAAATCAATGAGCACATACCTTTTACGACTTGTTGATGGTTGCAAGACAAATTTTTCAAAATACAGTCTAACCAAACGTTCACGTTCAGGCAATGTTGGCAAATTGAATGCGATCAATTCATCTAAACGATCGTGTATGGCCCAATCGAATTGCTCTGGGGTATTAGATGCTAAAACCAACATATAACGATTTGATTGTTCGCCAGTTCGATACAAGAATGCATTCAATGCGGAACGTAAATGTTCACTTAGTGTTTCGGAAGCTCGTTTACGGAGAAAGGCATCGGCTTCATCCACAAACAATAGAAGACCACGTGAGGAAGTATTGGCCCAATTGAACAATTTGTGAATGGCTGTGACACCATCCCGGCCCATCGGGGCAACATCACCACCTGACATGATTGCATAATCCATACCAGAATGCTCTGCTAAACGTTTGGCAAACAATGTTTTTCCGGTGCCCGGAGGACCATAAAACAAAACATTCCGATATAGACCACCATTTTTTTTGGTATTTTTTGTTGCAATCGCAATGTCTCTTAAACGTTCTTCCAAACTTGGTGCCAGTATAACACCTTTGAGCGCATCAGCCGGTTTGCGACTCATCATCAAACGTTTGATGGTTTTGTATGGATGTTGAACACCGTCCATCAGATTCAAACGTGAGGTATCACGCACCAAAGATGGCTTACCAATACGTGCTTCTAATACTCGTCCGGCCAGACCGATACCATGTTTTGCTGTGTAGACACCGGCGGCCATGACAGTAACGCCCAGAGCAGTGGCAGAAACTTTTTCCCAATCCGATATGAATGCTTTGAAGCCTTTGCCAAAAACATCGCCAGCCGTAACGATTGCTTCCAATAATGTAACACGATCTTCGGTGGCTTTAGCTTTCAATTGTTCCATGCGGATGTCTCGATTTTGTCGTTCAGCTTGTGCATGTCCCAAAATTTCTGCTTGAATGCGTTTAGCATCGGCTTGGGCACGCATTTCCAATTCTTTCTCCAATGTTGCCTTTCTTATTGATTCTTGTTTGGCTACTGATTCTTCTTGTCGGCGAAGATTTTCATCATTAGCAGTTCTTTGCTGAGATAGTTGATCCTCAAAACGTTTCCTAGCTAATTGATCTTCATATTGAGCTTTGAGTTGAGCTTGTTTAGCCTCTTCTTGTAACATTCGTCGACGGTGCTCTTGTTCTTGTTTTTTGGCTTCGATAGCAGCATTTGCCATTGATTGTTCATATTCTTTCATTGTTTTTTGTAATTCAAGCTGTTTTGTTGTCTCTTGTTTTAAAACTAAATCAAAAGCATCTTTGGCATAGCGGCTTTGTTCAAGTTCTTTAGCAGCTTTGGCTGCACGTTCCAATGCCGATGAATCAAATTGATATGCATGCATTTTGCCAGTATTGGATGCAAAATCCATAAATCCACTAGCTTGTCCAGCAGAACCAGTGGCCTCACCATCACCCGGTGGTTGTGAAGGTTGCTGTGGGCGGTTAGTATTTGAATAACCAAATAACCAAGACATTCTTCCACTATTTTAATCAATCGATATCACACTGAATCAACGAAGTAAAGGCACCACTAATAAGATTGGGGCAAAAGGCAAAATTAGAATTTGTTATTTATATCAAATTTAAATACACTTTAAAAATGATCAATTTTTCGATAATCACCAATTAGGTTGGAACAAATCACACTGAAAAGTTTATCTCCTGGCTAAAATTGAATTAAATAAATCAAATGATTTGAATGGACGTTAAAAGAAAGTTATCAATCAGTCAAACAATTGAATGTTTTTAGAAAATTAGAAAATTTAAGTGAACCCAGTGCAAAACACGTGCATCATATGTACGGCATGAGCAGCTATTTCGACACATGTGTGGCATGACTCTGCCATGCCATTGTCAGCCTTGAGCCGAACCGCTAAACGCAACCATATGCAATTATTCTTAACACGTTGACGCCGGCGTGTACCACCGGTGGCTCACACAAATCCTTCCCATCTGGCGGCGTGTACCACCGGTGGCTCACACTAATCCTTCCCATCTGGCGGCGTGTACCACCGGTGGCTCACACTAATCTGTCACATCGGGTGGCGCGTACCACCGGTTCTAAGTATTTGAAAATTATAATTAATAACTTTTTATGAACAAATTTTGTTCAATAAAATAAATCTAATAATTTTTTATTTTTTTTTATGTAATATATTAAAACATTGCAAGCAAAGGGGTGGTTGACCTTCGCAATGCTGGCAATAAGTAATAACTCTTTTGGTTTTTTTTATGGCATGTTCTCTTCCGCTTTTCTTTGCCAATTTCTTGTAACATTCCCTACATCTTTTACGAGACTGTCTGGCGGATCCCCCATAGGTTCCAAGAAGATGTTTCTGGGCTTGTTGTGGATGTGTCTCGAACGGTATATCCTCATTGTTCAAAAGGCGGCCAATAATTATTTCCCTAAATTTTAATATATTCATATTTTTGGTGCCCCATTTTCTATGGATATACCAAGCATTGGCGAGGGAAGTTCCGCAAATTAATTGAATTACTAATTTTCTATACCATTTTATAGTTTTTCGTAAACAACTATAATACCCCGATATTTGATCTGATAAATCAACACCTTTTTTCGCAATATTATAATCAATAACAGCATCGGGCTTTTCTTTACCATTTGTTCCTGGCACAAATTTACACCAGTGATTCTTGCAGGTAGTTAACATGCAAACAGGTCTTTTATCCGTCCATTTCAAAAATTTTACACCGCTACGATTTTCTAAACTTATAATTTCACCGCGTTTTTGTCTTTGTTTTGCCTGCGGTGGTAGAAATTTTTTGTTTGTTCTGACAGTACCACAAATAAATGTTTTTTTTTCTAATAGTTCTTCACCTAAAGGGACACTTGTATAATAATTATCAGTAAATAATATTCGGCCCTCAAATAATAATCCATTTATCAATCTCATTACAACATCATGAGAATGTGATTTTTCAATCACTTGTCCATTTTTCCCCGAATAGATTTCAATATTATATGTGTAACCTTCAGGCAGACACAATTTGTATAGCTTTATGCCATATTTATGTCGCTTGCCGGGGACGTATTGACGAAAACCCAGCCGACCTCTCCATGCAACCATGCTTTCGTCGACGACGATATTTTTGCCAGGTTTGATAGCACTTTTGAAGGTATCCACAATTGCTTCAACAATGTTACGAATTTTGTACAACCGATCTTCAGTTTTAGCAGTGGTATTATCCGAAAAATGTAAATACTTTAGGATGGATAAAAAACGGTCACGTTTCATTGCATTCTTTATCCGTTCGTTCGCATACATGTCTTCGTTAGACCAATATAATCTAATTTCTGGTATTTGGACAACACCCATGATAAGCAGTATGCTTATAAAAGTATTCATTTCTTCTCTAGTAACAGATTTCCAGGCCTGTTGATGCATTCTACTAGTAGATGAAAAATTATTCTGGCATTGAACAGCATATTCATTTGTTTTTTCAACAATCTGTTCTAGTATATAATCCGTGAAGAATATTTTGAATAAAGCAACTGGATCATCACAGTCCGTGTTTTCTAATAAAAATTTATCCT
>JAOZJS010000941.1:0-16778 GCA_025882695.1 Amerodectes protonotaria
AATTTGAATTCATAGTGTTGATGATGGTGATTATAATGATGATGATTATGATGATGATGATGAGGAGGAGGAGGTGGAGGATGATGATGGACCAACCTGGAAATAATCAGAATAGGAAACGAAGACGAAGAAGACGAAGACGATGATGATGATCGTTTTCGTTCAACTGAATTTCACCACCAAGTATCAATGGCCGCCAACAGGTATTGTCCATGGCCGGGGTCAATCCATTGAACGGTTTTGTGGTGTGGAGCGAGGATTCAATTGGCTGTTGAATTCGTTGCCACCACACCTGAAAAATCAAAAATGGTCAGGTGCCTGACCGACCAATTAAGTTATTATTACTATTATTATTGTTATTATTATTATTGTTGTTACATAATATCGTCTTTTATCAAATACTAAAAATATATACAAAACTCTCTCTCTCTCTCTCTCTCTCTCTCTCTCTCTTTTTTGCGGTCAGAAAAAAATAAGAATTCAATACACAATGGTGCTGGACACTGCTGGCCAGGCCATCCAAAAGATGATAATGTGTGTGTTGAGAATAGAAACGATCTTCGCACTCGCTTTATTCGAAGCTCTCTTTTTTTTCCAAAAAAAAAAAATCCACTTTAAGCCGCCTCGAAATCTTCTCGAAGATGATGCCAGATGTTCCAACGTTTATAAGTGTGTGTTTCATTGTTTTCCATCATGGTTGTCATCTTCTTTGTGTTGGTAATATTCGGGCTGGTTGGCGTAGTAGATATACGGCGTGAAGAAAGCATTAAGGATCATAATCATTCGCTGGCTGGATGGATGACTGGAAACACAACCTGGGATGTGTATAACTAACCGGGGGCGCTATTCATAATATTCTAATATCCAGCCATTCATCTAGCCAGCCAGGTTGGTTAGATGGTTGGTTGGTTGGTGGCAAAACATATCATCATATCATTGTCGCGCCATAGTTTTAATCGTTTCGTTTCGTTGTTTCATTTCGTTTCGTTTCGTTTCGTTGTTTTTATCACCAGTTTCTCCCACAATGAACATCCACATCGACATCGACAATGTCTACGACGACGACGACGACGTCGATGTCCTTTGAATGGTTGGTGTGGTGGTACACACAAGTATTTCCACCCAGGTTCTCTTTCTCTCTTTTTCCATTAGGAATATATATTGTCTGGCCATTTGTCTGACACTTGTGAAAGTAACTTTTGTTTCGTTGTTTTGTTGTTTTATTACTTTTGTTTTTATTACATCATCATCATCATCATCATTATTCTTTTTCAACCCGAATGAAAAACCTAAAACCTCCCAAAGAGACACAGGCTAACAAATCTGGTGGATGGATGTGATTGTTGATGGTGGTGATCAACAAAGTGGAACAATCCGAAGGGAAATATAGCCAAAAACATTGAAGAATATTTTAGGCTCCGCGGTGGTGGTGTTCCATGGTCGCTGCTCGTAAAACAGCAACAGCAACGAGATCAATAGAACGACCAACAAAACGAATCAGATAGATAGTTGGATAGGATAGATAGGAAGAGACCAGAGATCGTAAATCTATCCATGCGAATATTCGCACCAAACACACATTTTATACTCGTAATATACACATTCTAGCCAATCATCAATTCAATTCAAATGTTGGCTAGAAAGGGTCGTTAAAAAAAATATATCCTCTCTCCTCCCACTCGCTCTCGCTCTTTCTGCTTCGTCTCGACCAGCACAAAACGGTAGCAGGTGGTGATATGGGTGGGGCCATAATGTGGATGATGATGATGATGAACGCAAAACAAAGCAAAGTGTTTCAATTATTCAAAATGCGCTGGCACACGCACATTCGCTATAGCTAAAATTAAACCATTGCATTTCATTGACCAATCTCGCCCAGTGGTCATCAGTCGCAGCAGTCACCTCCTACTGCACTCTATTTCTTCTGCCGTCCTCCCCTGAAAGCTCAAGCTACTGGCTACTGTCTACTGTCTCGTTCGGACCGGCCCACGTACGCACACAGATAGACACACAAACAGACTGGCTTAGAAATAGTAATAGTAATCCGTAGGAGTCAATTTTCAAACAAATTATTTAACAGCAGCAGCATTAATACAGGCAATCCCCCTCCTCTAAAACCCATTTTGCTTTGCGCTTTGTTTTGCTTTGCTTTTCTTCAAAATAAGCTCTGTAAGCTTAAGGCTGGGCTTAGAGCTGACGCGCGAGGGTAGGAGAGGTGGTGATCCATCAAATCCGATGGTGTGGAATCCAGATCGGAAAGCTAATCGGAAGAAGAATCATCACGGAATTTAGCGTTTTTATTTGCATTTTTATTTAGTTTTTTTGGTGGTGTTTTGTATTGTTTTGGTGTTGGTTAAGCTTCAACACGCGTTGCATAATTTTTGTTTTATTCTCATCCTCGAAACACGCTCAAACACTCGCATGAATGCATCATTCTGTATTCTCTCTCCCGTTTCGATGACAAATTCGCATACTAGTGTGATTGATGATTCATTACGTAATGGCAACCATCATCAACATCATCACCTCCTCCCGCGACCAAGTGAGTTGATCATTGGCCGGCATCAAGATGGTTGGATGCGAGATGATGCGCGAGATGCAACAACGGTGGTGGTGGTGTTAAATATCCATGAGAATGGGAAATTCGCCACTGCCGCCGCTGCTGATGCTGCTGTTGATGATGATGATTATTGCCAGTTTGCAAGTTGACATTTTAAAAGCTTTACTTGTCATTCAAATGGATTTAATGAAAAAAAAAGACAGAGCCAGAGAGAGAGCCAGGGGTAGGGGGATAATAATGATTGAGAGTGTGAAATAGCGTTTGTTTACGCTGAAGGAAACCGAATGAAACCGAAATTCTTGACATATAATCACCATTTTGCCACCACCACCACAACCATCTACCATTCTTATTCAGCCAACCAGTGGTACCATCATCAATGGCCATCCAGAAGCTTGCATTGTCGTGGTTGTTGTTGGTGGTGGTGGTGAATAACGACGTTGAAGACGATCATCATCATTATCGAATACTTGTAATAAATGAATAGCAGCAGAATTGAAACCAAAGAACAACTATTGCTTTGTTTTTTAAAAGATTTGCTACACCCAAGGATAATGGTGTTGATGATGAGGATGATCGTCAGTCAGGATACATCCACACAATGATGGTGATGATCATCATCATTTAGATTTAGCTTGTATGACATTACAACTTGTTGTTAAACCAGGATTGAAAAAAAAATAGAAATGTGAAATGGTTTTTTGGAAACAAGGTAGCCGCAACCAAGATGATGATGATGATGATGATGTTTCGAGAAGATGAGAATTTTCAAAGAACCAAGACACGGGTAAAGGGTGCCGCCAACAACAACAATAACTTAATTTGAATCAATTAACCAAGGAAATCAGGGAGACAAACAAAACAACAACAAGTGCCAAGTTTTCGCACTGATTTTTCATTAGTAATCTTGGTCGTGGTGTGCAATATCCATTTCCTCGAATGTTCACTGTTAATTGATTTCCACCAATGAATGAACAACATCATTATGGTGAAAAATATGGCAATTCTTGGGGAGATCGCGCTTCTGTTTTGGTTGCCGCCAATCAAAACCGAAAAACTTTCAAAACGCGCCGGCGTTGGCTGGGCGTTTGGCGGGAAATTTGATTTATCTTCATTGGAGTTCTAGTTTTGGGGCTATAAGCAGCATATTTCTTTTGTGTTGATGATGAATAATAACATAACGAGAAAAGCAAGCGATTTCAATTTAGCTTCACTGTAATGAAGCGCTTTTTTTTTTGTTGAAAAACTTCAACTTTTGGCTGCCCTTCTTCTTCTCCAGCGCAGATGGAATCGTGGACCATCTGCCATATTATCATCATCATCATAAGCAACCTTCGAGGACCATCATTATGTCGGCCCGCCAAAATAAAAAAAAATTGAGGCAAGCCAAGCCAACTGAATATGTATGGATGGCGATGATGTTGTTGTTGTTGTTTGGTGGCCTTATAACAATATTTATAACATTTTCTTTTTTTATGATCTAAACACGCAACACGGAGCCTTTTATTTTATATTTATTATCTATGAAACGAGAGAATTTCATTTCTCTCTCTCTCTCGCTCTCTCTCCCCCTCATTCTGGTGTAAATATATTATCCCTTGTCTAACAAGAGAATGGACAAACATCAAGGACAACCCAGCCACGGACCATTTTTTCCAACAATGGCTGAAATTTAGACTGGCCAGCCAGCCAACCAGAGAGAACGAGAACGAGAACGAGAACGAGAAAATTATTACCGCGAAAATCATTTTTGAAATTTCCCGATCCTCCTCCTCCCCCTACTACACTACACTACACTACACTACACCGTGAAAGTATTTCGGAAACTATCTGTTTCTCTCTGTATATTCACTTTGTGTGTGTGTGAAATAAGTAGTGTGTGGATATTTATTATGTAATAATAATAATAATAATATGGTGCCTTTGCTCTTTACCCCGGGACAAAGACATTAACTATCCGACCGACCGACCGACCAACCAAATGGCAAACATCAACCGAAAAAAAACTAAAACTAAAACTAAAACGGCGCCGACCACATTGCTTGGGACCCAAAGCCACGTGCACGTATCAACCGTGTGTATTCATTGTGTTGGTTGGTTGGACACGGCCAGAGAAACCAGAAAATAATAATAATAAAAAAAAGGGATGTGGAAAACCTATGGTAGCTGGCTGGCTAGTCAGTCGATGGGATTTCAGGGTGAAATCTAAAAATGGACCAACCAAAACGGCCCATTAACCGACCAACCATTCGGAGAGTTTTTGCAATGTTAGCACAATCAATTTGCTAAATTTACTTGGAATTTTCGTTTTGTGGCGAATGACTCAACCAACTTGGGATACCACCATTTGGTTGTATCTGTGCGTGCGTGTGTGGGTGTGTGTGTGAATGAATCCGCCCACCTATTCCATAGGAATATTCGTCGAGACTAAGCACATGAGCAAGAGCGCGTTGTGTGTGTGTGTGTGTGTAATATAATAAAATTACATAACGAATTACCATTACATAACATATAGCGAAAACATTTTCGGAACATGTTGTTGTGAAAAGACCCTGGTAAATATTTACTGTAAATATTTTGATCCAAAAAAAAAGAATAGGAATGGTGAACAAGTACAACGACCCGATACCAAAGTTCCGAGTCCCGATCATCAAATCACTATGGTTCATTACGATTGGTCATGCGGTCGATCCATGCATGATGATGTTTTATGATGCGGGACCTTGAAGCTAAGCATTGTCAGTCTGACATGGGGTATATTCTCCATCCATTCCATTCCATTCATTCATTCATACAATTATTTTATTGTTGTCGTTCGTGTGTGTGTGCGTGAAGGAAATCTCTTTCAAACCGGAAATCCAATGTGTGTACTGCAATCGAAGGGAACATCATTTTTATTCATTAAAAAAAATATTGAGAAAAGGAATTGCATCCGCGACCGGAAACAGTTGGGTCGAGGCTTTCTCTTTCTCTCTCTCTCTTCAGCTTCTGGTTGTATACCAGACAGCAGTCAGCTATTGCTGATTATCATTCATTATTCTGATCACACACACTAACATACATCTGATGATGGTTAGGATGATGATGATCATGTACCACGACATTATTATTAGCGATCATGGACACCATATATACCAACTGCATCATCATCATCATCTTCACTTCCTAATTATGGACAGGCGACAGGCACAACCACCACTAACTAATTTGGCTTGAAAACATGGGCGACCTTAATTTGATGTGCGCCCATTGTGTTGATCGTGCCTATTGTTGTTGTCAATTCTTTTTTATTTTGGTTAGTTGGTTTTTTTCTGAAGAAAAATTGCTGTTCGGGAAATCATTTAACCTTGGTTTATAAAATTGATGGCTGATGTAGAACAGGATCGTCATAGTTTGTCAAACATCATTGCCAATCAATATACTCAATTTTCGGTTGCCATTATGTTCAACCTGAATTACATCAATTGATCACACATCCAAATACATACATGTCCGGATAAACCAGATTCTTCTCGACCAAACAACACACAGCATGTTTGTTTGATTTGAAGGTTTGGTATACGGTGCTTGGGGGGCTGTCTTGCGTTGTGTTTGTTTATTATAGACCAGCATGTCCAGCATGATGGCTAGCTAAATATTGTATATGTTACACATCGGTTTCCCGCGGGTCCGGCTCTGGGTAAACAATCAGACCAAATTTTCGGACTATGTTTATGGACCCCGAGGTTGGACCACCATCAGTGTGACAGGATACATACTGGTCACGTGTGTCTCTGTCCTTGCTGTGTATGCTGTGTTCGGTTTTGCTACATTCAATCATTCATTCGGTTTTGGTCGGTTGCAAACTGATTGACATTCAACATTGTTGTATCAAAAGCTTGATTTGGAAACAACGTTTAACGTGTTTGGATACGCTTGCTCATCGATTTCAATCTTTCAAAAGATTCGTCTCGTTCTCTCTCTCTTTTCCACAAATTTGAAACATTTGGGCTAAACAAACCAAAACCTTGGTTGGAAAACAAAATTGAGGATTGTTTATGCAAAAACATTGTTTATTCAAGCCATGTTACATTTAGCATAGATCCCTAGATTAACTTGATCATGTCAATCATTTGCCCGGCCGAAGCGTACAAATTCCAAATTGATTGATTTCTAGTCCAATTTTCAAGACTAGACTAAACTGATTTAAAATCTAAACATTTCATTTAGTCGAACGACAAAATCATCCGGAAATCGTTTTTTGTCTCCTCGAAATAAAAATTAATCCAAGCGGAACTAAGCATTTTGAATTTTGCGCACTTTTTCTCCATCGCAGTCGTCCTTTATGAACGTCCGCGTTGCTTTGTTGTGGTTTTACAGCTGTTTGATGCGTTTCTCTTTTTTTTTTAGCATTTATTTATTGTTCTTTTGGTGATATTTTATGTACATCATCGTCTCTTCGTTCCTCGATGATATCCATGGATGTAGTCGAGGATGAGAAAGTCTAGTTTCAGTTTTTAATAAAAAGAGTTAAGCAGCAAGCATTTCCAACCAGCATTTCACCATCATTAGGAAAAGATATACCAATTTTGAAAGATACGGAAAGAAAGAGACGAAACGAAATTGCTTCGATTTCGAGCTGCTGTGTCGTAAAGAAATCCTCTCTGTCTCCAATATCAAACATTTCAAATGGTTTGTATTGGTTTACAAGTGTTTCCTATAATAATTTTGAACATTTTTTTTCCGAAAAATATAAAATGGATTTTTAGTATCTCTTGCTATTTGGATTTTCAAAAATTATTTTGACCGATTTACCTTAATCACGATTGATCATTTATTTTTATGGATATGTACAATTGAAATTACTTGGCAGTGCAAATTATCTTTCAAAAACAATCCTGGATTATCAGCACAAAAATCCTATTGTACTTAATTATGGCAGATGATCATGGTGATCAGAAGCAAAGAAAAAATTCGGACAAACACTCAGCAATTCGATTGGATCAATCCGATCACGATGGTACAAACGAGACAAATCAATCTTGCGAATCAATCAATTTTAAAGATTCCATGCCATCCACATCTGATAAACTTTTAAAATCCTCTATACCACCTGATTTAAATCAAAAGTCCACAATTGGTTTGATTGATCCCTCTGAATTACAATCCACTAGTCGTTCAAATGTTAATCTGCAGCATCTTCATCATCATCACAATGTCGACATATCTCCTTGTTCATCATCATCGAAATCCTCACCTATTCGCCTTGAAGATAATTGTTTAAGTAGCGGTACTACTAACAAACATAGTGATAATTTACAAAGGCAAAAAATATCTTCCGGCAAAAAAGCAAACAAAAACAAGGCAAAAAACAATTCTATGTTGACAATAACGGCAACTAATGTTAATGATATTCTTGAAATTGAACGGATCAATATCGAAGATGATGACAATGATGATCGTGGTCACGGTCGTCTGGATGATGAAGATGAAAATGATGACATGTATCGATTGAATCCGCAATTAGATCGCTCAAATAGATCAACATCATCGAACAATATTGATTATCTATTGTCGTTGTTACCACCAACAGAGCTCAATGAGATGCCATACGAGGATCCAATACAGATACGTGGTAATGGAAATATAACCTTGTTCGGTTTGTCAAATTGCTATACATCGACATTTCCATCTGCATTATTGGGCCGAGTTTCCAAAGAAGAATTTGAATATACCATGAATCAAATTAATCAACTTTTACAACAACAACATTCAACCAATGCTAAATTTTTATTACTTGGTTGTTTATGTTGTTGTTTTTCATTAGGATGTTCATTATTATGGCCAACATTTGCCTTATCAAGACGTACGAAAAATTCACTGGAAAAGGTTTATTGTTTTTAATTTTCAATTTGCGGTTTATTTGATAGGATTAATGAATTTCTTTTTTATGACATTTAGCTTTTGGCGATGGAAAATTCTCGTTTGTACAACAAATTAGGATTGAATTGGCGTCTTTCAAAACAACCGAGCCATACCAATCACTCTTTTATGGAATATATTTTGGTAATTGATTTTCTACCCAAGATGCACATCTATCAACCAGATTGATTTTTGAAAATCTTAAGTGATCTACACCGATTTTTTGTAATATACTCACACACACACTGATACAAGCCCCACTTGTTCTTGATATTTGTAAAATGTATTGTAATTTGGCTTCTACCTCTGAAATCAGTCCCTTAAAAATATATTATTTCGGCCAAAATTAAATTTACAATTTAAATAATAGTGGTAAACACAATCAATCACTAGAAACGGAGTTAATCTTCATACAAATTGGAAAAAAACATTCAATTTTAATTTGTATACAAACAAAAGGTTTTGTAAAACAATGAGAACCTTGAACTTTGTGTTTTAAAATTAAAAAAATGAAATTCCGAAACAATCGGCGTTTTTGAGTGTAACTACGACGATATCCGCAAAATCCATTTTATTAACATGGTATTGTGCATTGCTAGGTTCGGTTTCCATGGTGACTTGTCTACGGGAAAACAATAGAATTCTGGTCGGTTTATGCTTGGTGTGTAATCTCGGTACTTGGTCAGTTTTGTGTGCTTAAAGTAAAACACTTGAAGAAAAAAACTACTTTCCGGAAGCGGAAAATGCTGATGAAATAAAATGCTGGACATATCCCGTATATCAACCATCGATATTAAGACATTGAGTGAAGATGAAACAGATTCTTGGTGTTTGAAAGTTTTAAAATTGAATGTCAACGATTCGGAAGTGGAAAAATCCGATGTTTTGGCTTTGTTCCAGTTTACAAGATCTTTGTTGAATGTAAAACATATTCAAACGGATGTTTTGTTGGAAGAATTGCAGAACGTTGAGCAAAAGTACGAAGATGTCCAGAACGAATTGGATACGTACAAACAAAAAGTGGACGAACAATCCAAACAAAGTGAACGATTGAATGAATTGGAGAAAGAACTTCGTGAGGCTATCCAACAGCGACATGAGCTTACAATGGAATTGGAACAAAAAGATCGAGAATTAATGCGATTGAGAAGTCAAATTACAAATTCGCCTGATTCAGGATTGGACTCGGATCGATCGTGGGATGAATTGAAAATCAAACTCAAAGAAAAGAATGAACAAATCGAACAACTATTAGATAGACTGTATGATTCTGATCGTATCAATTTGGATCTAGCCGAACAAGTGGCAAAATTACGTGTTGATCTGTCTAAATCCGAGAACGATAATCGCTTGTTGGAGGCTCGATGTCAAATGTTGGAGGAACAAATCAAAGAATTGGAATCACTCAATGAAAATTTGATGAAAGATCGAGAAAAACGCGTAGAAGAATTGAATCGTCTTCGCGATGAACTGGAAAAAATCAGTGGAAAATTTATTCAAAAAGATGGTTCAACAGAAAAGATTGATTTATATCAACAGATGGCCAAAGAAATCGAAAGGTTAAACGCTCTGTTGGTGGTGAAAGATTCGGAAATCTTGGAACTTCGTGAAATGATTCACAACGTTAACGATCAACAACGGAACATTGAAACATTGTCGAAAAGAAATGATCAAATCGAACTACTGGAAGAAGAATTAAGTATACTATCGGAAGGTTTGGCTCGTAAAGCGAAAAACTCCGAAGAAGATGATGATGAGGGTGATGACGAAATCAATCAGATTCAGTACAGAAAACTGAATCGCCGAATCCGGAAACTGAAGAAACAAGTACAAGCGTTGCAGCTGAAAAATGAAGAACTAGAAGAAGAAGCTAGACGTAAAGATGAAGAATTGGCCAGACAACGTAAACGTATGTCCATGTTGATTGGTGGTGATGATAGGGTGAAAAAATTAGTAGAAGAAAACTCGGTACTGAACCGGATGGTTCGTTCACGTGATAACCGGATCGAGTTTTTGATCAATCAGCTCAACAAACATCAGCTAGTTCCGGAAGGATATTCAGATTCGTCAAATATGGATAAAGGTCTTTGTATTCAGCAAGAAATGGAATTACGAGATCAATTGATCGCCATAACTGTTGAACGCGATGTTCTACAACGACAGGTTGATGTGATCAAATCTCATTTGGAATCTGTCCACAATGAAAATCTTGAATTGCAAATGGGAATGAAGGAGATATTGGACAGTATACGTCAAAGTGAGGCTAACACCGATCTGGTTTTGGAATGTCCAAGCTTGGAACGTGTCTGTCGATTGTTGGAGAATCGATCCATATATTTTGGATTGGATGGGACCGATGATACGGTTGGTGCAAATGGTGCCAATTTGACGCAGGTTATATTGCTGAAATCCGAATTGGATCATGTACGAGGTCAAAATGAACAGCTAAGGAATGAATTGAAAATATTGAGGGCGGACTTTTTGTCGGTTATTGATGAATACACCACAGACATTCTGGATAATTGGACCATAAGCGCCAGTGGTGGTTCAACTTCATTGTCCGACTCCAAAACCGAAGATATTGAAGATGTTGGTGGTGATGAAGATGAAGGTTTGGTCTCTTCAGAAGATTCAAAACCATCAGAAACAGAAAGTGTTACCGATCAAAAATCAACTGAAGGAACAACCAAACCAAGACCACGTTCTAGGAGTCGACGAAGAATTTCTCGCGATAAGCCAACGAAACGATTGGCTAGACCCCCGACTCGAGCAATCCCCATACCGGATATTGAAACCATCGATGTAGGTTTGGATCCGATACAGGAATGGCCTTCTTCAACCAATGATGAAAAGTATCGCGAAACAAAAGGCCCTCAAACTACGTTTGTTGATAAAGCTGTACAAACAGAGAATTTGATGGAATCGGAAGTCATTCAACCAAGAACAACGGAACAACCGTCACAGCAGCAGCTTCCCCAAAATCCGGAAATTGTTCACTTGGCTGCTGATGCTGATAAAGAAGAAGATGATGATGATTCCTATGTTTTGATGCAAAATGCTTCGATACAAGCAGTGCCCAATTTTGATTTCAAATCAACTCAAACAGAAGAAAAGTTTGATGAAAAACCGGAAACGGAAACTAAATCTGAATGTTTGCAATGTGCTAAACACTTGTCAATGTTGGATTCGGTACGAAAATTGATGGACAAAGAGCGGCAACACTTTCGTCAACAGGAAACTAAACAATCGGAACTGGTAAAATCATTGAAGCAAAATCTACAGGTGAGTTTTACATTATACAAGTTAATCGCAACTCAATCGTAAATTTTTTTGATTTCGAAGCTGGTCAAAAAAGAATATCAATTGGATATTGCTGCCAAAAATGAAGAATTGCAAGATTTACGTAACAAAATGATGCAATTGACCAATTCGATGGATAAGCTTGGTCGAAGTGTCTCGTTGAAACAAGATGATCAACAAGTTTCTGGTTCATTGGTAATGGTTGCCACCAATAATGATGATAATGAATTGGATGGTGATTTTGCTACGATGGCTCAACCTAAGCTACAATCCCAACAATCTATGGTCCACAAATCGGCTGATGGTGATGTATCTTTGCAATCCAACAAAGTGATTCTGGAAACCATAATTGATTGTCTTCAGGTTGGTGTTGAAAGTTTTAAAACAAGGATTTGGTTTGATAATCTGTTATCATAGAAATGCTTGAAACAAAAAGATGAAGCCCTGGAAGAATACCGGAAAATGATGGAACAGATGCGTGATACATACAGACAGAACCTTGCAAACACCAAATTAAACAGTGACAAATTGAATGGATCAAAGTTTCCCGGAACGGATAATAAAAACTTAATCGATGCTGATGATAATGGTGATTTACGGTTGGAGAAAATTTATGAAGATTTGTTCGTCAAACCAAAAGTCCAAGAAAATGATCAACTAATGGAGTTACTTCGATCGACTATTCATCAGCTCGAGTCGTAAGTTTTTCAAAATTTTCTCTCGATTGTCCATTCTTGTCGTTTTCAATCAATTCTTGTACGCAGTGTTCGAACCAAATCACGAGAACGAATCAAACAACTAGAAACGGAGCTTGATGCTAAATCTCTTTTGATCATTGAGCTTGAAGCTAAAAATGAAAGACTTACTCAACAAGTGAATTCGGACAAGGCTCAAATCCAGAAATTAGAATCTCAATCCAAGATTCAGGAAGAGAAAATACAAACTTTGACCAATAAGCTGAATGATATGATTAGGAGAAATCAACAATCAGTGCAAACGGCTTCAGCTTTGAAGAAAAAGGTTGAAAATTCGATATTTCAAGAAAGTGCTGATCTTCGATCGAAAATTACCGAGCTCGGCGCCGAAGTACGTCGCTTAGAGGTGGAAAAATGGAACATCGAAAAACGTTTAGCACAGGAACGTCAATCTATACGGGAAAAATTGGCCGAACGTGATCAAACCATCAATCAATTGACCGAACAAGTGGCTAAATTACAAGCGTTGGTGGCCAAAATGGAAAAAAAGGTTTTGGTCAAGAAACAACCACAACAATCAAAATCAGCCACCACCAAGGATCAATCAACATGGACAATGATCGAAACCCGAAATCGATCCACACAAACAGCTGCAAACATCATCATCATCGATAATGAGACAAAATCGTCGAATGGTTTGGTTCGATCCAATAAAAACCAAGATGACATCAAGATGACAAAATCAAAAGAGGATAAATCGAAGTATCAAGAGCAAGAAATTCCCATCATTGAGGTACTTTAACAAAAAAAATCTTGTATCAAAACGAAACAATCTTTTACAAGGAAAAAATTTTAAACGATAAAAATTATAGGTACAATAGATGATTGAATGAGCATTGTGTTTTTTCTTTGATTTTGATAGTTCGATAACACATCTATGGATATAATGCCAGATTTACACAGGAAGATTTCAGAGGAGGAAATTCATAATTCGGTAGATTATGAACAAGCGGAAGTAGGGGGGATTCCGGAAACAGAAGTCGAGGAACTCGATTCCAGTAGACAGATTATAATCGATACCCTTCGACTGGAACAAATGTCCACAATCATGAACGAGATTGCAATCGTTGGCAATGAAATGATGAAAACTACGATGAATACTACACCCATCTCCACTGGTACCATCAACCAATCCAATAACAACAAATCAACGTTTCAAAATGATCACCAAACACCGGTGGAAACATTGAAATCATCATCATGTTCATCAAGAGATACTGGTTCCATATGTCCAGAATGCGAATCCAAATTTAATGCACACCGTATAGAACAGCATCTTATTGATTTACGCTTGGAACGTTTACTGGATGAAAACATTAGGCTCAAACTGGAGCTTGGTTCTTCTCGAAGAAAATTGACCAAATAGACTTGATTGGATTAGATTTCAATAATTGGTATAGTATTGCGTTGCTATCGATTCAGATATAGTATTTTCCAAACCATTGGTGACAACAGAATTCTGCCTATTATGATGATGATTAGATGACATGGAAGATGGATCGGATACAACAGGTTGTTGAACAGCGACCAATGTTGCTTGACCAACAAAATCTTCAGGTATGGACAATAAAGTCACAGAATTTTGAGTTTGTTGTTGTTGATGATGATGATGGTGATGAAGATCAACCATCCGATGTTGATGATGAGAACCCAACTCAATAGCAGATACAGGTATGGTTGTTAAATTCTGTTGCTGTTGATTATCACTAGTATTGGTCTGGGTGGTGAACTGGATCATTTCTGATCCTGCATTGGATGCATTCACTCTAACCAATTCCAGATTTGGATAAATCAAAGTATTCTGATTAGATGTCGATTGAAGATTCAATGCTTCATGTTGATTTTCGATTGTTACAACTGTTGATTGAGATTCATATTGGCTATTGGATATTGGCTGCTGCTGGTCATCCATGCTATTAGATGATGATCTCGGTTGAAGCCTCATTTTTTTAGGTAGTAGAAGCATACTCGTATCACTATGTTCCGCCGTTGTAGATGAATCGACTTGGTCGATTATCGTCGTATTGTTGACGACATTGCTTGAAGAATTATGATCATCAGAATTTGAAGTCGATCCTGAAACACTACTGCTGTGGCTTTTGTTTTTCTTTCGGGAAATCTTTTCTTTCTCTTCATCGTGTTGGCGTTTGTTTTTGTTGGAGAACATCTCGTCTATATAATAATCGATAACTGTCTCGGCAACTTCGTGCCCAAAATGAGATCCACGAAGATGTTCCTTGAATGTTCGATCACAATCAGCAGTGAAGCTACATTTTTGGCAACAATAAACTTTCAAACCAATATGTTTTTTGCTTTTCTGAATATGCCTTTTGATGTCAATTATCGTGTTGGATACGTATGGACAATAAGGACATTTGTACTGATGGAGAAAAAAATGAGGGAATTTAAACATCAAACTAAATCATAATTGAAATCAAGTCAAATACTTTGGTATTGATATGAGCTTGCATGTGGAAATCCAATTTTTCCGGATATATGGTTATAAAATTACAGTCCGGAAATGTACACTTCAGATCAGTGTCGGAAATTTTCTTGTTCGCAGCTAACGCTAAAGACATGGATCGTCCTCGGGCAAGCGTGGATTCTGATTATTAGTTTTTTTTGAATAGAATAAATTAGATAGATTTAGAAACATCCAACTGAAACATCCAGGTCTTACTAATTTTGGCCGAAGCAAAAGGTATGGATATCTCGCCATCACAATCACTACTATCGTTGCTTTCAGGCGACGATTTAGGAATCATCGGTGGATTGATTTTGGTTATAATCGGATTACTTTCATGTTTAGCCGTAATGTGCTGTTCCAGATAGTCTTTGTGAGTGAAACTAAGGTCGCAAAAGTCGCAGCTCAAGGGTTTTTCAACAGTATGAACATCACTATCAATGTTTTTGAAACAAATTATAGAATGAAAACTCAAGATTCTTATACCAAAACTTACTAGATATGTCTGTAGACTTGATGCCTGGTAAGATTATCCGTACCGCAAGCAGAACATTTGTAAATTGACTTGGAATTTGAATTCCTTGTGGTAAAAGATGATGTTAATAACAAGTATTGTGTATCGCTGATCTTGTGATTCATTTTGTGCAATATCAATGATACATCCGATTTAGTTTTAAAGGTGCATTCATCACATTCATGGAGGAATTCGATTTGCCGGAACATGGTTTCATCGGATGAAGAGAATCCACATCCACCAAACGAATCATCATCATTATCATTCATCGATGATTTCAACGCTGTGATCATCAAGCGTTTTTTGATCGATTCCAACTCAACACGTCGAAATTCTTGAGTTTTTTGTTGAACATTTTTTTGTTCCAACAATTGTCTTTGTAGATCGGCAACTTTTTGCCGTAAGTAAACCAATTCTTTTTCCAATCCTACTCGGGTATTTTGTTCCTGTTTAATAGTTTGTTGAAGGTGTTCGATAACCGCCAAAGGATTGAATGCGTTCGCAGAGACCGTCGGATTATTGTGGGTAACAACATTGGTATTGGATTGCTGAGGTTGATGATTATTGATCGAATGTATAAAATTTTGATTGGTCGCTGTCAGTGTGTAAATGGCTCCGGTAGAACCAGAATCCATGGCACTAGATTGTCCAGCGGACCGATCAAGCCATACAGAGGATGAATGTTCCAGGATGATGAGCGATCACAAAAATTTTTCGATATTTCAAAAACAAGTAGCACCAATGATTACATCCGATATATTTTGCAAATTAACTATTTTCCATTTACATTTCCCTAATGTTCCTCAACAAAATCCAAAACAAAAAAAAAGATTATCAAAAAAAAATTTGCGAAATTGTCGGCAAATACCATTTTCAAAACGCGATCCTTTCGTTTGGTTGCTTTTTCTTTAATGATGACGACAGTCTCTGTCGAAAATATTAACAAAAATGATGATCAGTTAAAAATGATAACAAAAATAATGATTAGTCAGAATCGATAACAAAAATAATGATTAGCCAAAAATGATTGGAAATTTTCGGTTATCGCAGAGATTACCTTAATTATCAATTTCTTGATCTTGATTCTTGATTCTTGATGCTAAATCCAGTTCACCAGACATCGGGTTCGATGATTTTCGTTTTTCAGGTAAGATTCGGTGAATGTTTCGAAAAGAATTCTAAAATCATCCTAAATTTGTCAGGCAGGTCGAGGAACGGTGTTTGCCAAATTTGCACACTCTGAAAAATCACTGAAATTTTATGAGCGCCATCTGTTGGAAATAG
>JAOZJS010000942.1:0-16725 GCA_025882695.1 Amerodectes protonotaria
ATCTCCCGGGCTTCAAATTGACCAGGTGTGGTCCCCATGTATGACCACCAAAAAGACTTCAATTTATGTTTGAATTTGGTGGAAAAATGATGTGCCCAGGAAAAACCGAATATGATAGGTCATTTCCATTGTCATGGGAATAGAGCAAAGCAAAAAAGTAGATTAGTCAATAACTATCTGGATTAGGGCAATCTAGGGTCTTCCAGCTTTAGCTATGTCAGCTAGATTTAAAATGAACGAAAAATAATAAAAAGTGATAACTTACCGCGAGGACATGCAAAACAACCATCCAGTACGAGAGCCAGTGTGCGAATGAACGACCGTCCAGTACTAGAGCCAACGTGCAAATGGACTGGTGCAAAGCATTGGTTATCAACTATGGAGTCATAGGTCACAAAAATCAACTTCACAACATTGAGAAAAACCAGCCAACTGCAAAGCACTACAAATTGGTTATGCATTTGATATAGCATTGATATTGTGCAGACTGTATAGCTGCGATCGCCAATAGATGGCGCAGAGGCGAGAAAAAAAGAAAAAAAATTTAGGTACATTGTCCATAAATTCGAAAAATACGAATTTTTAGTTTTTTGAAATAAAATCGAACTTCAACAATTTTGCCATAGCGACTACATTACTGCGATAGCCAACGACTCGACTGCGCATGCTCTTTAAAATTCACTGATTGTTTCAGAGTCTGCAAGCATTGCAAACACCATTTCTCGACATGCTGGACAAATCTCTTTTAATTTTAGAATTTTTGAATCATTTCACTAAAACTTACCTGCAAAACAAAAATCATCGAACACGATGTCTGAAGAACTGGATTTAGCTTCAAGATCAAGAAATTGATATGTAAGGTAATTTCTGCGATAGCAGAATAGCAAATGATCAAATTCAATCATTTTTGGCTGCGCATTATTCTTGTTATCGATTCTGACTAATCATAATTTTGGTTATCATTCATAACTGATCATTATTTTTGCTATTATTTTTAACAGAGACTGTCGTTAACATCAAAGAAAGAGCAACCAAACGAAAGGATCGCCGATTCGATAATGGTTTGATATTTGCCTACAATTTCGCAAATTTTTTTTTTCGTTTACAGAAAGCTATAGTTTTGGTGATTATTGCAAAAACGAAAGTCTCGAAAGCGAAAGCACTGAGCCTGGACCACAAAAATGTGAATATTTTCCAAAAAAAAAAATTCAAATTCTTACCTTTTGATTTTAGCGGTTGAAGTTTGGATCTTGTTTGTCAGCGTGTTCCATAGGCGTGAGGTCGAAAACGTTCGATTTCTCAAAACCCTAGCAAATGGGTGTACAATATTGCGTCATCATGTTTGATGATTTATTTTGGCCATTTTAGCCAACACAATACCACCATCACTGAGACCAATAACTCATCGGAGAAAAAATTCGAATTCGAATTTTAAATTTCGAATTCGAATTTTAAATTTCGAATCGAAACCGAGCTTGCTCGGCAAGCTTTGAAATAATATTGACAGGCAGGCTGTATTAATATTCACCATCCATATAAGTGTTTGGGAATGAAAGCATTTTTTTCGAAATTTTAAATAAAAAAAATTTCCACGGCTAAAAATTTTTTGTTTATCTTTTGGAACAGAATCAATTTTAAAATTTGTCATTTTTTTATTTTTATCACAATCATGAATGTTTTGGATTTTCGTTTAAATAATAGTTTCATCAGTCTTAACATTTAAAAACCATCGGTTAACAAAAGGATATTTTGCTTTTAATGTTTGTTGATTAATGAAATTTTTCTCGATAGCCATCCGTATGGTATCATGAACATCGTAATCGATACTGGACAAATTTGAGCCATTTATATAGAATTTTTTTTGAACACTATTTCCATTAGGAATTGGATTCGCGGATTCTGCTGGAGTTCCGGATGCCGTCACGAAAACATCTTCATCATCATCTTCCTCTTCGTTACAATCCCAGAAAACATCTTCACCGGATACTAATGGCGGATCACATGGTTTGGGTGGATCATCATTATCATCAAAATTCAAACGTTCGAACACATCAATCAAGCTCAGCTCGTCATGCCTTGATCTAAGATGATCATCTAGTTTTTGTAAATCTTGTTCAGTGCAAAAATTAGCAAAATCATCGATGAACGAATAGTATTCACAATATGGAAGATTGAATTCATTGCTTAGTTCAAAAACAACACGTTCCAGTCCTCGATCCGGGTCCTTCAGTCTGATCGACCTTTGTTCTGGTGTTAATTTTTTAGGACTTTTGAACACATTATAAACAGTTCTGGATTTTTCCGGTGTCATCGGACCAACAATTGCCGATATTTGAATTTCTTTTTCATTTTTCAAGTTTGACTCTAAAATTTTCCTGCCCATATGACTGGCTTTTTGGATCGTTTTATCCAGGTTCATTTTGGATTTACCAACAGTGATGAATACAGATGACTCGATCATTTCGTGGATTTGTTTTTGTAAGCTCGAATCTTGCACAACCTGAAATGGTAATTTGTTGAATTTGTTCATTTTTTTCGTATCCAACACCGGTATGTAACCAACTAAAATTGTGACACATTGTATTTCACCAAGTTTACAGGCCATATGTAGAGGTGTATCGAAACAAACTTTGTCTGGTGAATTTAGATACAAATCTAGTAGATGATTACGTTTCTCCATCAATGATTCTTCGTTTGAGTTTGCATTCATTAGCTTAACAAATTCCAACGAGTTGATTGTTTCGAGAACAAAGTTCAAAATATCCGGACACCTGTTGCGAATGGCCAAATGAACGGTATTATATCGGGCACCTTGTACAATAATGGTTGGACTGTCAAAATAATTCGAAATCAAATAACGAGGATTGGTCAAAACAAATCGTTTGACAGTGTCCAGATCTTTGTTGATAATGGCACGTTTGAATATGTTCAATTCAGGTACATCCAATGATGGAAATGGTGGAGATTCTTCAACTGCCGGCAATAATCTTGGCGCTTGACCGTTGGATGAATTATGTTTATCACTTGTCACTGTTTCGATATCACAGTTTTCTTCCAAAACAAACTTTAATGCATCTTCGTACACCAAGAACGATTTAAAACGTGAACCGCGATATTTTTTAATCGCTGCAATAATGTCATTCTTATCTTCAGAAATAAATTGTTCGGGTTTGAACAAGGGTTCCAATGAAAGACGAGCTTGGTGTGGTAGACAAGCAGCATAGAAAAATTGACTGGGTAAGGATTCTTTATGGTTTTCCATCGGATTTGTTCCAGGATCCAGTCGATTTTTTTCACCTACATTTCAACAGAAAGGTATAAAAGCAATCATGTCAATTGAATTTTCGACGATTGTACATACTTGAATTTGAATGCGACCAGGAAAATCGTCAAAACTGTCATCAAAATGGTAAACAATGTCGATAATTATTCAAATCCATCGTCGACAGACTGTTGTTTGGGCCGTTTATTTTGGTAGCCATGCGTAAAGTACGTCTGGCAATGTTGTTTACATCGAGAAACACATGTGCTGCCGGACTGCAGTGTGATTTGTGATTGATTCTGGGTGGAACAATTCTTTGAAAATGATCTTTTCAAAATTACCATCCATCTTGTGGCAATATGTCAATGAAAATCGAATCAAAACTTTAGTGGCTTGTTCTGCCATGACATTATGGTTATCCGCCGGTGTTTGTCGAGTTTATTTATGGGAAAAATTCTTGAATACTTCACGTAAACTTGATGATGAAGACGATAGTGAATTGATAAACGATAATCGAAAACTGAAAATCATTTACGGCTCTTCCACTGGAACCAGTGAAACATTGGCTCAAAAATTAAAAGATTACTTAAAATTATATTATTCAAAAAAATCATCCATTTTCAAATCAATCGAATGTTTGAGCGCAGAACGATATGATCCTGAAGATGAACTATTAGCTGATGCCAAAGCTGGAACCTTCATGATAATCATAATGTCCACATATGTTGGCGGTTCGCCCCCGCACTCTGCACAATGGTTCTGTAAATGGATCAGCGAGGCATCGAATGATTTTCGGATTCATTCGGACTCTCTTCGGAGTTTGCATTATGCCATTCTTGGAATTGGCGATTCCATCTACGGTGATGATTTCTGTCTATGTGCTTTCAACCTTGATAGATGTTTGCGAAAAATGAACGCCCGTCGTTTTCACCCCACCGGTGTCATCGATATTTCCGCTTTGGATTCAGTGATGGATCAATTCTCTTCGTGGTACAAAAAAATGTTGCCATCGCTTAAGAATCATATTCTATCCTCCAACCCGTTCGAGGTTGCAATGAGTGATCAAGTTTGTTACGAAAATGAACCTGAACAAGATGAATCGGGAAAATCTAAAAGTATATCAAATACGATCACCGATCTCGAAGATATTGTTCTTCCTGCAAAAAATTCTAGTTCTAAACTTGAACCCAAAACAACACGTGATATGATCACATCAGAGCTTAGAAAAGAACTAGGCAAACAAGGCTATAAATTGGTTGGTACACATTCGGGCGTAAAACTTTGTCGTTGGACTAAATCAATGCTACGTGGAAGAGGTGGATGCTATAAGCATACATTTTATGGTATCGAAAGTCATCGTTGTATGGAGGCCACACCCAGTTTGGCTTGTGCCAATAAATGCGTATTCTGTTGGCGTCATCATACTAATCCGGTGGGCACCGAATGGAAATGGAACATGGACGAACCGGAAATGATTTTCCATGAAGTGATCAAATCACATTGTTCAATGATCAATGAATACAAAGGTGTTCCTGGAGTAATATTGCCAAGATACCTTGAAGCAATGCAACCGCGTCATTGTGCATTATCATTGGTTGGTGAGCCAATCATGTATCCGAAAATCAATGATTTTATCAGGCTATTGCATTCGAAACAAATCTCCACGTTCCTGGTTACTAATGCACAATTTCCAGATGCCATACAACAATTGGATCCAGTCACACAGCTTTATGTTTCTGTGGATGCTAGCACAAAATCTCAATTGAAAAAAATTGATCGTCCATTGTTTCGGGATTTTTGGGAGCGGTTCTTGCTCAGTCTAAAAGCATTACGTTCCAAAGGACAGCGAACAGTATATCGTTTGACTTTGGTGAAAAGCTGGAACGCTGAAGAAGTGCATGGTTATGCTGATTTGGTGATGATTGGCCTTCCGGATTTCATCGAAATCAAAGGTGTCACATACTGCGGTACCAGTATGGATGAATCCAAGTTGACCATGAAAAATGTTCCCTGGCATCATGAGGTGGTGCATTTCGCTCAAGAACTCTTGGAGAGTGTAAATAAAATGATCATGCAACGCATATTGAGCCAACACGGTAACCAGGGTCTTCAGCAAATGAACGATGGCCAGCTTTATGGGTTGGCTTGCGAGCATGAGCATTCGAATTGTATACTTTTGGCCAAACGAACATTTCAAATCGATGGACAATGGTGGACGTGGATTGATTATGACAAATTTAATCGTTTAATTGAACTATATTATAAAACGGATGGTGCCGCAACATTCACCACAGAAGATTATATGGCTCCCACACCTGAATGGGCGCAGTTTGGCTCGAATGAGCAAGGTTTTAATCCATCGGACCAAAGGTTCAGGAAACAACGCAAACATACAAATGATTGAAATCAACCAACGACGTTCGAACAATTACGAATGCAAAAGTCTAATTAATTTTTCTTTAATTTTTTGAATCGATAATTTTTTTTGGGTCTAAACTAAGAGTATTTCTTGGTTGTATTTGAAAAAAAATAATTAAATCAAAGAATCATTGCAATTATGAAGAAATATTAAACCAAGCAAAAGCATCTCAGCGGCCAATAATAGTTCCCGTGCAAAAAAATCGGGCCTCCAAAGCGTTCAATCAACGATATCGAAGCGGTGGCGATAGTTCTACACTGAACGTTGACTGCCATGGATTGCCTGATTGCGATTGATTCATCAACGGTGTTAGGGATGGATTAGTGGTGGGCGTAGCAGAAGAGGGCGGCGACGATAGCGATGAACCGTTGCGCTTATACGGTACTGGGCGTTTACGTGCACTAGTTGTTTCAAGTTATTTTTTGTATCAATGAAAGGGATGAAAATTAGATCAAGGTTAGTTTGAAATTTGGCGGCAAACATAATGAAAATAAAACAAACGGTGGAAAAATGCAAGATAATTTAATTGAAACCGAACCAAACAAAAAAAATCGTGTGCAAATTCATACAGGTGGCAAAATGATCAAATAAAATTAAAAAATAATGCCAGACGGGTTCGGAAAAACACTGTGTGATGGTGAAATTTTAATTAAAGGGTTTTCCAATTATACAAAATGAAAAAAAAATAAATCAAATAAAATCTTGAAACAATATGAAGGATCCAACTACTAAGAGATGCTGCTACGGGATCGGTCGGTGCATTCAATCAATCGATCAATACCTGGTAATACGACGTTTCTCCAAAAAGCTTGGCGAACCTTGCCTACGTGGTATTGATGGAGATCGTGAATGTCTATTTCAAATTATGTTTGAATCAAAAGAGAGAAAAAAAATTCAAAGTTAACCATTCTGTTTTTTTTTGCAAAATGTTCGGCACTAATTTAGTACTTTTTAGTTTTTTTGGTACTTGAACTTCGATTTTTATGACCATCATCATTCTCATCATCATCGGAATAACTAGACAGAGAAGATGATGACGATGAACTTGATGATGATGGTGATGATCTTGGAGCATATTTTCTATGTTTGGATCGTTCAATATCTCTATCATTATCTTGACGATGTTTACGATGTTCATCTACTTGGGAAAGCAAGGATTGTGGCTTTTTATGAGATTTTAATGTTCGCTTCCCATCATCATTACGAACTTGGAAATTTTCCTTGCTTTTACCATGGAGTGATCTTGATTTATGTGTTTGCTGATGATGATCCGGTTTACGATGTGTTGTTGATTTATCGCCACGATGATGATGACGACGACGTTTTTGCGATGGTCTACGATTTCTATCCTGATGACGTTTATTACCATTATGATGACGATGTCTGGAAGAATCTCCATCATCTGAACTATCGGAAACACTGTTGTAACTTCCAGGCGATGTTGAACTACCCCTACTACTGCTACTATCGGAAGAACTACTATCATCATCTTCATCCGAAGAGCTTGAATCTGAAGACGATGATGATTCCGACGAACTAGACGACGACGAAGAGGATGATGATGATGATGAACTAGATCCAGACGAAGATGTTGACAATTTTCGCTTGACCGAAACTAATTCTTTGGCCGAAGTTTTTTGCTGATCGTTATTCATATTATCGTTGTTCAATGAGGATTGGATCAACTCTTTGTTATCCTTTAGCATCTGTTCTTTGGCCGCCTGTTGTTCTTTAGCTTTACGGATGATGTCCATCGAAGATCCTGCCACAAAATCTTGACTTATTCCAAGAGCTGATTTCAATTTATCATTTCGGTCACGATTCAATTCGGCCAATTGATGTGTTTCCTTACAGCTATATGATAAGAAATTCGGGTATAATAAAACAGAGATTAACATTATAGATCGACAAAACGAAATATTTTTAATGATCAAGAATTTAAATCATCCAATCAGTAAAGAGAAAAGATCCAACCCGAAAATCTAATAATCCAAGTCAAGGGATAACGTACCTTGCCGAATGTTTTAGCTTTAACAATGAAGTAGTAGTAGCATTACAATTATAAAATGGATTGATATTATTAGATAAATTATCAATTTTAGGATTATAATTAAGATTATTATTATCAGCTATCAAAGAAGTTCTACACTTTTTTGGATTATTGAAAATCGAACACATTGATTTTGAACCAAACGATTCTAAGGAGAACGATGGCCGAGGTGTTTGACAATTAGGATCGTGGTACGATTCTGAAGATGGATGTTGCTGACCCAAGATCGATACAGCAGTGGCAGCAGCCGTTGCAGTCAATATAGCTTCTAAACGTTTCATTTGGTTCCGTTTCCTGCGGATTCTACGTTTAGCTGCTGCGCTCAAGGGCTTCGATAAGCTAACGGAAGTGTTCGAAGTAAAAGTTGAAGTATTAGGACGATGATTATCATTGTGATTAAGATTAGAATTATGAATGCATAATGGTACAGGAATCAAATGATTAGATATGGCATTCAATAGGATCTGATGCGGACAGCAACATGATGATTGGCCATCATTGCTGCCCATGGTAATTTTATCATGTTCTACCATACGTATGGCTGTTATACTTGATGATGAATTCTGGACGATATTTTTATTATCATTCTGTTTACGATGTTGACGAACATGCAACAATGGTCTGATCATAGGAATCACTGATTTGTATTTTGTTTCTTTAGGCATAATTGTTACTATAAAAATTGATTGATATGTATGAGGATTTATTTGGAAGATTTTGGATGATTGTTATTTGGAAGACTTGGATTTGAAGTTAAAGGAAGAAGCAAAATATTCACTTCTATCCCATGTTTCTTGGAAGACTTTTATAAGGCACTGAAGATATGTTCGCGATGAACAAGGGTTTAAATTCTTCGAAAAAGTTGCTGGTTTTTTTTGGTTTTTGGTTAAAAATTCAAATTTTGCACGCCATGTTTTTCGATAATAAAAATGAATGTATTCTTGTTTAAATTTTTCGCTTTGTAGAAATCAAATCAACTGTAAGGAGATAAAAAGACATTCTGGAACATCACAACATTGAGGACAATCAGGCCTAATTTGGATGGCTGGACATCATAAAACATTCAGTCATTCGAGTCAGCCATTTTGATGGAACTTGCTCTTTTAGCATCAATTTCTTGATATTAGAGCATCCCATTTTCTCTTTGAAAAATTGGCTCTCTCATTGTCACACACAATCACACACGAATATATAGAATCAATTTCCGCAACAGAATTCACGATTCACGATTCTGGATTCTTCATTCTGGAACCCCATCATATCATTATATAGCGGATAAGATTCAAGCGGCTAATGCTGCTGCTGCTGCCACCGCTGATTCTTGAGATTTTGTCAAACACACAAATTAGCCATATCATTCCCAAATCGAAATAGAATCAAAAATAAGAAAATAAAGAATATTCCACAAAAACGATACTGATTTAAGTTTGTCGAGGGTCGCAAGATTGAGAGTGGGCGTTTTGTAAAAAAAAACCAAAAAACAAAGAAAAAAATCGCGTGTGCTTACCCTCCTCTGTTGTTCATAATTTCTCTGATGAATTCTTCTCGGTTATCCAATGCTTTTTTCATTTTTTTCACCAATTCTTGTCGATGTTCATCCACCTTTTGTTGGATTTCTTCTTGGCTAAGGCTAGGATTTTGAGGAATTCGGTTAATTGAAGGGTCATTCTTTTCCAAACACATTACAAAACTTACCCTTGTTTTTCTAGTTTCTCCTCCAATTCTAAGCATTGTACTTCAATCTTACGTTTACGATGATGTTCCAGAATTTCTTGGTTCGGTGGCTTTATATATTCTGATTCAAATCTTTTGATCTCATCTTCGGTTTTGTATTCAATTTTTTGTTTGCCGATACGTACAAAACTAAGATTTCGTTGTACATAACCATTGGTGCCGCTACCGCGAGCGGTTTGCAAACCGATTCCGTTATACATGGTCTTGGAACACCCGTAGACGGAATGTAGATAATATTAATCAGGGAAAAGAGGATTTTCAAAATTATGATGAAATATCGGTGAAAGACCGCAGCGAAAACAAATACGAAATGGCCAACAACAATGAGTTATGCAAAGAGAATGGTAAACAGAATAGTGGAAATGTTTGATTATTGCGTTACCATGTTTATGAAAAGCTAAAAGAATACCCGCGTGGCCGATCCAAAGCAATCCAGTTTGGAACGTTAAGTTTTTTGTTCCGATTCTTTCAACAACAATAACAACATGGGAATATTAGACAAAATTAGTGAGATTGAAAGAGAGATTTCGCGGACCCAGAAAAATAAAGGTAAGTATCCAGGTTGTGCGCCAAAAATGAGTTTGAAGTTGATTCTAAAAAACAAAAATCTATTTCGCCACACCAGCTACCGAATATCATTTGGGCGTTTTGAAAGCTAAACTAGCCAAATATCGTACACAACTGTTAGAACCAGCCAAGTCAAAAGAGAAAGGCGAAGGTTTTGAAGTTTTGAAAAGTGGAGATGCCCGGGTTGCATTGATCGGGTTTCCCTCGGTTGGAAAAGTTTGTTAAAACAAAAAAAAACCGAGCAAATATTCTTTTCATCTAAAATGTTTGATTCGATTTTGTTCCCTAAAACCAGTCTACATTATTGAACACTGTCACCAGAACTCATAGCGAATCGGCTTCCTATGAATTCACAACATTAACATGTATTCCTGGTGTTATCGAGTACAAAGGAGCCAACATTCAGCTATTGGATCTGCCCGGAATCATCGAAGGGGCTGCCCAAGGTAAAGGTCGTGGTCGTCAAGTGATAGCCGTGGCCCGTACTGCCGATTTGATCATAATCATGTTGGATGCGACCAAAAGTGAACAACAGCGAGCTTTGCTGGAACAAGAATTGGAATCAGTGGGAATCAGATTGAACAAGAAAAAACCAAACATCTATTTCAAAGTTGTGTTTCAGATTTTTTTTGTTGTTGCAAATTGAATTTATAGATTTGTCTTAATGCTATTTATTGTTTAGGAAAAGAAAACCGGAGGGGTAACATTCAATTCTATGTGCAATTTGACCAAAGTTGATGAAAAACTGGTCCAAATGATATTGCATGAATACCGTATTTTCAATGCAGAAGTATTGTTCCGGGAAGATTGTAATACTGATGAGCTGATCGATGTGATTTGCAAAAACCGTGTCTATCTACCCTGTTTATATGTCTACAATAAGATTGATCAAATATCCTTGGAAGAAGTGGACAAATTGGCCCGGCAGCCACATTCAGTTGTGGTCAGTTGTAACATGAAATTAAATCTCGATTATATGCTGGAAATGATCTGGAAATATTTATCCTTAATACAAGTCTATACAAAAAAACGAGGAGGTACGTAGTTATAAGTAAAACCTATAAAGCTATAACATTCAACTCTACATTTTTTATTGAAATTTTGAAATTGTGCTCTCTAATTGGTTGATTTATTTGTCACTCTTACAGAGCCACCAGATTTTGAGGATGGACTTATAATGCGCAAAGGCTCAACTATCGAACATGTTTGTCATACTGTACATCGTACTTTGGTTTCACAATTCAAATACTCCTTGGTTTGGGTACGGCCTTTTTTGATTGTGATTCACTTTCGAAATCTAACTACCAACTTTTACCTATATATAGGGAACCAGCACTAAGTACAGCCCACAAAGAGTTGGTCTCAACCATGTGCGTACTTCTTTACCAACCTGTTTGATTTGAGAAGTATTAATTTTTTTTTAAATTCTCTTTCCGTTTTCCAGACTGTTCATCATGAAGATGTGGTGCAGATTGTCAAGAAGTGATATTTGAGTGAATTTTAGAGAAACCTTTATTTTTTCCAATTTTCCAACAAACGGAACAAATCAAATTTTCCAAAAATTGTATTTCCCGCTCGAAAAAAAAAATATTCTAAGATTCAAACAGATAATTAGTAAAAGGCGTTGGTGGTTTTATGTATCCGGCCGCTGTGATTGAATGATCTTCTTCTTCTTCTTCGGTACTTGGTTTGTCCTCATCATTACCAATGGTTCCATCGGTCAAGGATGAAGAGCTGGCCGTGGATGATTCGGATTCTTGCATATTGAAACCTTTATGAAAACCATCGAAACCAAAATCCGGATCCATGTGAGTAGCTGCTGGAAGCAATTCTTTTGGTTTTAAAATGTTCATCTCGATCTTTCGATAATCCATCGATTTCGGTTCGATCAATGTTGTTCCCAAATTGACAACATTATTATCGGCCACCACCATTGGTTTTGGTATTTTTGTGATTACAGTATCATTGTTATTATTGTTGAATTGATCTTCTACCGTTTCTTCAAGTTGTGGTGGTGGTGGTGGCTGCTGCAATAGCAATGGTTGCTTTGCGGATATCTTTATCATAAACTCCTCTTCGCTGATGAATTTGATTGGTTCTTCATCCAATTCCAGCTCATAATCCGCCATATCTTGTGATGTTGATGTATCACCAGCACCATCATCATCGTCGTCGTCGTCATCTTCATCATCATCATCCAATTCTTCATCATCTTCATCGTCGTCATCCTCGTCGTCGTCGTTGATGAATCCGTGATGATTTCCAATCGTATCCGCAGTCAGCGTGATTGGATCATTCGGTTGTTGTTGATTTTGCAATTGTTCCATCCAATATTGATACGATTGTAACAGGTTTGTTGCTCCGAAACCATCAACAGCATCATCCATGATGACCATACAATCACCTGTATGATTCAAATGATTATTCTGATAATCTCTCGGTGGTTCAATGATGGTTTGTTGAAAATGATTATGGATTTGCTCTTCGACCCCTCCGCGGTCACTTGAAATCGTAGCATATTCCATAATCAAATCATCATTTGGTTGGACGGAATCTGTTGGAACCAAAGCCGATTTACTACTGGAACGATCAGGCGGTTTGATCGTTGTTGTCGTTGTTGTTTTCGATGCATGCACACCATTCGAAGTAGATTGTGTTGCGAATGCAAATGAATGATGTTCTTGGTGATATCGATCACCATTGTTGTTCTCACTATTATGATTGAACAGTGGTAATGTATTGTAATTGGTGTTTTGATTGGTTCCGCCACCACTATTATTATTACTGATACGATTCTGTGAATCGTAATAATTCTTGAATGCTTCCTCGAATGTGGTCAATGATTGTGGCCGAGGATCTTTGTTCTGGTCAACTTCCGGTCTTGATTGTTGTGATGGTTGTTCGAACGGGTTGAAATAAAATTGTTGCTGATAATTTGGCTGCGATGGATGCTCTTGCGATGGTGGATAGATATGCATATGCAATGAATCGAATAGATTACCTTCATCTTCGTCGATGCACTCAAATCTTGGCCATGATTGTTGTGTTTCCGGTTGATGCTGATGATTGTCGGTGACGTTGAAAACGTTCGAGTATTGTTTGTCTTCTTCTCCATTCTGGCCATAATTGGATGTAAAATCTGTACAAGCTTGTTCTACGTTGAACAAACAATCCATTTCCGGTTGGATCGGTATCAAAGATATTGATGGTGGCGATGAGGATGATGATGATAATAATGATGATGGTGATGATGTTTCTTGGACGGTATCGGAATTAGTATGTTGATGATTGGCAGTGTTTTCCAAACGTTTGATGATTACATTATCATCTGGCTTAAGCTTGGAAGAACGTTGTGATGTTGATAATGATGATGCTGAAGATGGCTTGGATTTGGAAGACGTTGATTTGGATGATGAGGATGTTTCATAACAAGATGTCGATGTAGAACTTTGAAACGCATGCTTCAATGTGGTCTTTGGATCCAAATCATCCTTCAAATTATTCATGGTGCTGGACACTTGTATCATTGAAAATCTTGGTATAACATGTGGCGGTGGTAACCGGTTGTTAGCTTCGCTTCTTGGATTCAATGGTTTTCTACGTCCAATCAGATTGATCTTTTTCCACCACATCAATGTTGTTGTTGGCACTGTTTTTGGAACATTATCGATTATGGTGCTCATGTATCGTCGTAGATTTGATTGATGTTGATGTGCCATCGGCCTTGGTTCTGGTTGCCCTTCTCCTTCTCCTAGCTTCGAACGTTTGGACAATGATGTTTGCCTAATGCCCGAACCATAACCATCATCTATAAAGTTGGAATGCGTTGAAGACCAAATCCTTGATGGTTCTTCTGCATCATCTTCCGGTTTCGGTGGATATTGATTGAACACACTTTGATGATCCAACAACATCAAATAATCTTGTGAGGAGAAATCCACCGAAAGACATTTGAAATTATTTTTTGTTTGTCGCGATTGAACATTGATCGTCGTCGTTGTTGATGATGCAGGATCCGTTGTTGTCCGTCCGTTTTTTCCACCACCACCATCTTCTTCGGTGATTTCGGTGGTGGTTTCATCAGCGATTATAATCGGAACCACCATGCCATCATTATTGTGGATGGGAATCATCGAGCATTTGCCCCGGGGCAATGTGGATGAATCTTGGCTGAAAATCTTCGATTTAGCTGCTGCTGTCGGTCTTCGATCCAAAATTTGATTCAGCAATCTGCGTTTATGCTTTTCGTGCACGTACAAATTGTACAATGTGAATATGGACGATATTGAAACAAAAATGGCCAACAATGACAGCGTGAATACCACACGTAATGAATCGAATATGATACCGTGAACTAGATCACAATTTAATATCTCTTCCATTATGAAATAATTTGCTGTGGACAAAAAAGGAAGGAAAATTTACTTCACTTTCTGATCTTCTCGGAACAAATCTTACCACTTTGGCCACTCTGGGTACTAGTCACAATGCCTTCACTGGAAGGATTTTGGTCATCATCATTATTGGATTTGACCAAAACACAAGTACAGGCACGAATACGAACATTGTAAGCACATTCTCGGTGTGAATGCAATCGTGGTAAATGTATGGTGGATGTTGTCCATGAAATGATCATCAATAATATCGTGGCCAATATGTACAATGCCCCGACCGATTTGAGCTATTGAATGGAAAATTTCAGTGGAAAACCGAAACCGACCAAGTATTTTGATGGTTTGCTTACCAGGTATAATCTTCGAGCATTCTTGTTCATGAAAGCCACCATCGATGTTCCGATGCAGAATAACTAGATCCAACAAGCCATAATAATGAATTAATCAAATCAACAAAACCTAACTGAATTTACTTTACAAGTAAACTTACAATCAACCCTGGCATATACAATGGTATTGATTCAATCAATCTAATCGATGTGGTATTGGAACGAAACAAAATGGCCAACATGATCAACGTAATGCCGATGATCGATGTCATTGAACCAAACAGCAAACATAATAAAACATAACGATAGATGGCTAAAATGTCCACAAAATGTCTCCAAGATGATGGCGAAGGTGTTAATCTGGTTGTTGTTGTGGTGGTGGTGGTGGCGGTTGTGGTTGTGGTCGCCATCATCATATCCTGTCTGTTGGTGTTGGTGGCTGTGCTGATGTGATTGGTGGTATCATCCAGGCATATTTATTGGATGGATGGTTTTGGCGGCGGCGGCGGACATCGACATTCTTCAATCATTCTTGGTCGCTTGAACATCCATTGGATTATCCGAGTAAAAAATGTGTGAGGCGACGCCCAGAAGCCGAGAATTAGTGGAACCGTGTTTAATTAGAACAATAAATGATGCGGAACCAAGAACTGCAAGAAGAACCTTTGACATTTTCCTATTCCAGATTGATTCTGGAGCTTTCGGTAAAGCGTCTCCTCCAAGATGTGTGCCAAGCACGGCCATCCAGCTACTATTTCGCTATGCTTACCACACATCTATCATCTAACACATATTCACACATTGTTTTCTTTAGGTCACACCGACACAGATTTTTGTGTGTTCGGATCTTGCGCCTTGTGGATTCGGTTCGGTCGGGACCGTTGAAGGACCGTTACCCGTTTCGCAATGCTATTCGCGTTGCTTCTGTCTGTTCATTGTGTGTGTGTATCTATCTTTGTTGGAACACATCCCTGATATGTGCTGGTAAGGATACGCGCCAAGGTTTTTTTTTGCACTGAAACTATCGTAATGGATTCAGATGGGCGCTATCCAGAAACCAGGAAATAGATTTTCGGTTGCCTATATATGTGATGGGCCTAGGTTGAAATTACCATTTTGAATTTACGATCGCCAGTGCTGCCATCTATCCGATTTAGCGTGAAACAACAGTGCCAAATGTCCTTGATAAGTAACGACATCTGTCGGTGAAAATCGCAGCTAAATCAAACGCATTTGCGCGCATTTTTTATCGTAAAGATGATGATATGTTTGACCGATGACAATCATGTTGCGTGAACGATCGCATTCGTTCTATTCTTTCGCTCGCTGGCTCTCGTCCTGGATGGTTGTGGGTCTGTCTGGCATTCGCACGCTCTGGCTCTCTTGTCTTGGATGGTTGTCCATGCGGTAAGTCTTTGGATTTTTTACCATAATATTTTTCTATTTCAGGCTAAATTAGTTTTAATTTTAGTTAGTTATCTTATTATTAGTTAGTAATTTGATTGGATCGATCTGTTTTGATCTGATTTATTTGATCAGAAATTTGTAGATTTGCATATTTTTGTAGATCAAAATAGAATAGATTCGAGGATTAATCCGAGGGTTGGTTAGTTGCACCGGGCCAAAGTTGTCCAAACTGTCCGGCGTTTCGTCTGCGGACATCAATCTTGGGTCTTACACTGAGAAAACTAAAAATAATATTCCAAAATCCTCAAGATCATAATCCATTTTTTCTATTGATAATGTGAATTAACCATTTGTTTTTCAGATTCGGCTCCAGATTTCTTCGTCTTCCGCAGCAGAAAATGTGTAATCTCTTTGATTTTTCAAAATCTTACGGGATGGAGCATTTTTTTGGCTCTTACATCATAATCTTCTACCATGTACCCTATTCATCAATTTAAATTTTCCCAGATAATAACATCAGTGTCCGGTAGAGGGCAAAAGAAATGTATGGCTAAAATGTGAAA
>JAOZJS010000943.1:0-16699 GCA_025882695.1 Amerodectes protonotaria
AAACCTTTGATGGATTCGTTACCTGACGGGGCATCAGGATGGAACAACACGTCGTCATCTATAATATGGGATCCTGTGGAGCATTAGAATGAGACAAAAATAGGGAAAAAACCTTTGATGGATTCGTTACCTTGAGGTACAGTTTTTGGCTGGAATTGCTTGACCATCGTTTAGGTTGTTTGTTTCGATTTCAAATCGTGATAGAAGATAAATTTCGAATGATGATTTGATTATAATGCCCAGTGCAACGCAAAGCAATGTGCTTTTATAATAATCCAGATTATTACAGCTAAATATTACATAACTTGAATCTGGTTAGCTTGAGATCTTTAAAGGGGAAAATGTTGTCTAAACTTGAAATTACCAGAAATTGTAACCAATTTTCAAAGGTTCTCCAATTGGTGACCTATTATTGCTGGCATTTAATCTAAATGTGGCAAACGTTTCCATATTTCAGCACATTCTGTTTGAAACCTTTCATCAAGAAATCGAGAAAGTTCGCTGATATGCCAAACAAGTGAAAAAAAATTGGCATTGAAAAATCATTTGGAATTTAAGCGAACTTCGTAATTTGAATGATCGATGAAACCAAGATCCGGTGAATACTGATGATGATTGGATGAAAAATCTACCATTTTCTGCACCATTCTTTGGTCCATCGCAGATTCATCAAACTGATCAATCATTTTTTCGATCAATCAATAGTCAAACTATCAAACTATCAAACTAGCGGATCATATTGCCTGCAAGACCTATAACCTGTAAGACGCTTGCTTACACGCTAATTTTAGCCCATCCCACAACGACTAGCCTCTCACATTGTCAACTATAATGTACGAAAATAGCCAATCACATTTCAGCCCTTCTAAATAATAACGAAGTCACAAAGACTGAAAAGGAAGGCTAGAAAAATGGCAAAATCAAAGCCAGAGACTGGTTGTGATTGGCTATATGTGGCCGCACTCATTCGCGTTGTCCGCACTAAAGGGGATAGGCCAACCCATTCGCGATTGGGGGCTGGACCGAACAATAAGCCAACAATAGAGATTTGAGACCAAGACCAAGACAAGAGAGCAAGAGAGAACGACCATCTCCGACGAGAGCCAGAGTGCGAATGAATGAATGCGATGGATCCAAGCATTGATCAAGCAACATGATTGTCATCGGTCAAACAAATCATCAGATAAGAAATGCGTTTCAAATCTAGTCACATTCAAAATAGATGATTTCGATCATCGCTAACAGATGGCGTTAAAAAACCAGGACTAATTCAAATTTCAAGAATTGTCCATTCGCGATGCTTTGAAAAAAACTTCAAACCTACAAATTTTGTTTCCGGAACAGAAAGTGCGGAAAATTTATTTTATTCGATAATAATCATCAAGATACACAGTGCATTTTCTGCTAGAATGTGGCAATCCAAGCTTGGTCACTGCTGAGGATTGAACAACACGTCGTCCATTTCGGGTTTTCCATCTGATGGGGCATCAGGATGAAACAACACGTCGTCAACTATAACATGGGATCCTGTGGAGCATTAGAATGAGACAAAAATATGGCAAAAACCTTTGATGGATTCGTTACCTGACGGGGCATCAGGATGGAACAACACGTCGTCATCTATAATATGGGATCCTGTGGAGCATTAGAATGAGACAAAAATAGGGCCAAAACCTTTGATGGATTCGTTACCTTGAGGTACAGTTTTTGGCTGGAATTGCTTGACCATCGTTTAGGTTGTTTGTTTCGATTTCGAATCGTGATAGAAGATAAATTTCAAATGATGATTTGATTATAATGCTCAGTGCAACGCAAAGCAATGGGCTTTTATAATAATCCAGATTATTACAGCTGGATATTACATAACTTGAATCTGGTTAGCTTGAGATCTTTAAAGGGGAAAACGTTGTCTAAACTTGAAATTACCAGAAATTGTAACCAATTTTCAAAGGTTTTCCAATTGGTGACCTATTATTGGTGGCATTTAATCTAAATGTGCAAAACGTTTCTATATTTCAGCAGATTCTGTTTGAAACCTTTCATCGAGAAATCTAGAAAGTTCGCTGATGTGCCAAACTAGCATTGAAAAATCGTTTGGCTTTTAAGCGAACTTCGTAATTTGAATGATCGATGAAACCTTGATCCGATGAATACTGATGATGATTGTATGAAAAATCCTGCACCATATTCTGCACCATTCTTTGGTCCATCGCATATTCTTCAAACTGATCAATCAATTTTTCGATCAATCAATAGTCAAACTATCAGACTAGCGGAACTGTTGCATATTGCCTGCAAGACCCAAACCTATAAGACGCTTGCTTACACGCTACTTTTGGCCCATCCCACAACGACGACCATCATACGTTCGTTTTGTCAAGTATAATGTACAAAACCAGCCAATCACACTTGACCCCTTTTAAATAACGAAGCCACAAGGCCAGAGACTGGTTGTGATTGGCTATTTTTTGGCCGCACTCGTTCGCATTGTTCTCGCTAAAAAGAGGATAGGCCAGCCCATTGGTTTGGCGATTGTGGGCTGGACCGAACAATAAGCCAACAATAGAGATTCGAGTAGTTGCAGCCGCAGTCAAGTGCATTCAAGACTATATTCTCGCTGATGCGACTGCCATCTAGCGGTTGAAAATCTAACTACAATGATTCGATTTCCAAAAAAACAACCAGAAGACTTCTTGATTTTTTTGGGAATGAATAATACACTGAGTGAGTGAATGAATATATTGTGTTGAAGCTAAAAATAGAAATGAGGAATAATAATAATATTAATTCCGTTCCTATTCCGTTTAACAACGTTTTTTCAGGGACATTGGATAGAAACATACATGGACACACATATGCACATACGTATACGTTTTGCCACATTAATTTCCGTGCACACATTAATTGTGTGCTAATCGATTCAGATGTATAACAAGAGGAATATAAGCGAAGCGATATTCCTAAAAATAAACTAACGGAAAAAATCTTCGTCGAATCGTTTCGGGATTATATTCTCATACCAAGCCAAATATAGAAATGTGATTGGCGCAATAATACTAATAATAATAATAATTATTATTATTATTGATCAAGCCGATTTCTGCATCAAGTGATCACCCAAAAAAAAATCTGAAAATCACCATCAATATAATTCCCAATGGCTTTTATGACTGGGTTACCATGGGGATACACCAATCTCTCGGATTTCTCAGTCATAATACCGCGTGTATTGGATGCATTCGCTTCGCTTCGACTTTCAAGGCTGATTTCCTGGCTTTGGAAATCTATTATTATTATTATTATTACAATAATATTATTGATGACAATGTCATGATGATGATGGTGATGTGGTGATCTCATCATCATCATCATTATGAGAATAATTATAAAATTTCTTCACAATTCAGAAATGCGCCGCTTCAGCCTCAAAAAACAAATGAGTGATTCGTCCAACCAAACCGCTAATTGTCAGCCAGGTTTCCAGCCAGGTTGGAAATAGCCAGGACAACACTAATGGATCTTGGTTGCAAACCGACTAACCTGATAGTGGATGATGGAAATCGGAAAGGCGCAATCGAAAAATTCATCAAAAACACTGGTTTTGTTTTGGTTTGGAATCCATTTTATTGTTCATTCTTTTTTTGTACTATTTGACCAGGTTTTTTTAAGGGGTGATATTTTGTACATCAAGTATCAAGTACACACACATCTTGGTCTTGGTTCCATAAACTAGTAGTAATAATTGGTTGGTTGGTTTCAATCATTTGGGTTTTTATTTATTATCATTATCATTTTTCATCAGAATTATCAATCAAAAAAATCCAATCGCATCAATTTCGGGATCGAACGATCGGGGGGTATCCACACACACACACAATCTTTAAAAATATCTACAAAGTGTGTGGGTGTGTATGTTTGTTGTGTGAGATGTTTGGATGCCAAATAGAGAGAGAAAAAAGTCATGATGATTATGTAATAATAATAAGAATAAGAATAAGACCAAAAAAAAAGCAATGATGAAAGAACATGAGACGTGTTTCTCACGACGAAACAAAAAAAAAACAAACGAATCGTTCGGATGAAAGCAAACATGGTGAACATATGTGTTTGTGGGTGGGTGTGGATGGGTGGGTGTGGATGGGCGGGTGTGTGAAGAATTTGCTGGTAATGGTTACAAAAGAAGAAGAAAACACAACAGAATTTGATGCCGGGAAACATTCGGGTGAAGAAGAAGTGAAGTTATCAGCTGATGATAGTGGATGAATATGGCCCAGAGAAAAATCAAAATCAAAATTAATCAAAATTAAAGAATCAATGAATCAAAGAATCAAATCGATGACTGAATCAATGATCAATTGATCAATTGATTGATTGATTGTTGGTTGGTGTGCAGATATAATTGTGTTCGTGTCGTATATCATCATGGTAATTCAAAATATCATTAAAAGATAATAAGATAATCGGTTAGCGAATAATTAGAAGAAGAATATCAAGAAGAATCTTGGGATAACGGAAACGGGTACGAGAGCCTCTGATCATCAAGTGTGTGTGTCTGTGTGAGTATGCGTGTGTGGGTGTGTTCATTTGTGTATTGCATTTGCACTGAGATTTGAATTGGTTAACCACACAAGCAAGTAAGTCACCATCATTTCAAGTAATGTTATTTCATGGGGAAGGTAGGAGGAGCAGTAGGAGGAGGAGGAGGAGCCAAATCAAAGAAGTGAAAGGACTTTGTCGTTCGATTTGTGTTTTAAATACATCATTATCATCATTATAGGCTTGTGTACAAAAAGAGGAGCGAGCGAGTGAGAAAAGTATTATTGTTTTATCAAGCATTTTGATCCACCTCAATTTTGATCATTGTTGTATTTATGGACGATGATGGGCATGTTACTGCTGTTGCTGTTGTGGGCTGGGCTTGGGCTTGCTGTTGTTGTTGTTGTATTGTACCAGAAGAACAGGAAGAAGGGGATGAGGAAGACAGAGAAGGTGATGGAACTGATGGTGATGATGTGGATGAAAATGATGCGGATGATGATGATGTTGCTTTCTTGGAAAGATTGAGCGGTTGACAATCAAGCATTTCATTTGATTGTAATGTTGTGGTGGTGGTAATCGTTGAGGATAATCCAACACCAACACCATTGGTGGATGCTGTCTGCAAAATGATCGGTCCATTCGATGCTAGCTGTGGTGCTATGGTTGCCGTTAAACATCGCTGTAAATGTGAATACGGTGCCGCCGGATGACCACCAACACCACCATTATTGGAATATGATGATGATGATGGTCGAGGTGAATGAGCTGCTGGCACAGCACCAGCAGCAGCGGTGTTGGTGTTGTTGTTGGTGATGGTTGTGGCTGGGACTGATCCTATGACTAGATGTGATTGGCTTTGCTGTTCCAAATACGATGATGATGTTGATGGTGATATTGTTGTTGTTGTTGTTGTTGGTCGATATATCGTCGGATTTTGATGATTGAATTGATGACCATCATTGTTGTTGGTTGAATGAACAATTTTATTGTTGTTGTTGTTGTTTTGGCCGGAGTATGGACATCCACCAACACCATTGTTTTGGTTAATCAAATAATGATGTGATGATGAGGAATAATTGGCATTTGGATAACCAGAATTTGACACGGATGCGGATGCTGATGATGGATTAGTAGTAGTATAGAGCACTGTGACTTGTTGAGGTAATGATTGCTCTTTACCCGGAGGATAAACCAACGAACGTTGATGTTCCAAACTAGTATTAGATTGATATTGTTGTTGCTGTTGTTGATGGTGGTGGTGGTTAACAACATGCAGATGTGACAACGGCGATGGTGATGATTTGGCTGCTAATCCAGTACCGATAGATTCGGTACCTGCCGACATGATCGGTGCATTGGTGGCCGGTGTTTGTACAGCTTCCGTTGACATGATAATATTATGTATGAGATCGGTACGTTTCAATTGTTCAACATTCATATAACGTGATGGTTGTTCCAATGTCTTCAACAATGTACTGTGTGTGCTAGCCAATGATGATGAGCTGTTGTTGTTGGACGAATGTGATGTAATCACGCCGGTTGGTGTTGATGATTTTGATGATTGCTGATCAGCAATGGCCAACAAGCCGCCACCACAACGGATATTGTTGTTGGCCACCGTGGTGTTGTTTGTAGTTGTTGTGGTGGTTGGACTATGCGGTTCCGTATCTCTTCGTGTGGCTGCACGAAATTTTTTATGATGACGATATGCTTCATCCATCAATTTATTGGTATTCACTAATGGTGGTGCTTGCAAAGCACGTTTCAAAACGGGCATATCATCGATTGTTTCCGGTTTTTCTCCACCATTATCCGATTGATGATGATCCATCAACAATGATTGATCTTTGGTTGATTGTATTGGTGAACGTTGATTACTGTTATTATTGTTATTGTTGTTGGTGGTAATCGTACTGGATGTTGTACTAGTTGTGGTGGTTGTTGCAGTTGAATCTTCAATCGCCGATTGTGGACTAGAACAAACGGATGTGGTAGGTGTTGATGCACTACCATGTTCTTTACCGGATTCAATACCAGAATCCGTTGGTGAATCGACACGTGGTAATTTTTGATGATGATGATGATTATGATTATGATGATTATGGTGGTGAAGATGGTGATTCATAATCGTATTCTGATGATGATGATGGTGACCATTGGCCATTTGTTGTTGATGATGATATGGGCCGACCACAACCACCGAAGAACCACCACCGGTTGATTGTTGGTCATGGTCTTGGTGGTGGTTTGCCATACCATTGCTATTGTTGTTGTTGTTGGTTGATCCAAGATTGCTATTCGTATTGTTATTGTTATTGAGACCACGAACATAGCTGTTGATATAAGCCAACTTTGGTGTTGTTTCAGGTGTTGAAGCCGTCGCTTGTGCTACAACCGAAGCTGACGATGATGAGATCGATCCTTTACGGGATACACCGCTACTATCATCCGATGAAACACCACTGGACATGGAACGTGGTGAACCAAAACTACCAACATCCTTACAATCCATCCAAAGATCATGGTTATGTTGTGATGAATTGGTTGGTGATACTGAACGACGATTATCATCCACCGAATTGGTTGGAGAAAAATGGCCCATCATCAACAAGGATGATGATGATGATGATGACCAACGATCCGGTGATTCACTGGTTTGACTATCTGGTTGTACTTGTGTGGTAGCTTGTTGCACGGTCATACCATTGTGGCTGGTGGCCACCGAATGCGCCGCAGCAGTCGTGGTTGTATTGTTGTCCATCATCATTTGATGAGGACATTGGCCATTGCCACCATTGGTCGTGGTCGTGCTGTTGCTGTTGCTGGTAGTAGAATCAATACCGCCAAAACTTTTGCCCAGCAATTTTTCCGAATGTAATGCATTCAATGTACGAAGATCGGGTATCTTTTTGGTCAACTCCAAGAACAATGTTTGAGCCGAACGGTTGGATGAATCCTGATGATGGAAATTATGATGATGATTGGTGGCTATTGCTTTCTGTAGGACCTCTTCCAAACGTTTGTTGATCTTTTGTACCAGGTCAATATTTCTTAAACCGGGACGATCTAATTTGAAGCACGGATGACAAAAATAACGGTAAACAGAATGAAAACAATGCTACGTTTTGCAACAATTGATGAAAATCATTGAAATCCTCTACAGCGGCAACATCTAACTACAACAATGGCAGCTAACAATGGCAAATTGGAGAATCCCGGAGCCATACGGCACGTATTATAATATTGATATGAAACGACGACGACAGACGAACGAACGAATCCACCCCCTACAATTTTGCGCGCGCGAGTATTTATAAGTGGAGTGGAGCTTTTTTTGGGACAACAACAACGAAATCGGGCGCCATTTTTTGTTTCGATTCAATATAAGGAACACTACAATACAATGTCTATCATTAAGCAAACAGAACACAACACGATGGTGGTGGTGATAGACCGACCGACCGAAAGCAACAGCGTGTATGTGTGTGATCTAGGTCAAGGGAATTCCTTTGGTTAACTCCTCTTTCCAGTCTCACCAATATAGCGATCAAGTCTATGCGTGTCCGTGTATGCTTGTTATATTAGCTATCCTCCGGCTGTGGATATCGCAAGGGAAACTGACGACGAAGCCGACGGTGAAGAACGAGCTGAAGCGGCGAGCGCGTCGACCTTGTCACACACACACACACACACACACCGCAACAAAAACGAAAACCTAAAAACTTAATGCTTTTGCTAACGTGTGTGTGTCGGCATCGTCGTCGTCTTGTTGTATCATATATTTTGTGGCAAGGCCAGTGGTGTGTTCAAGGAAGAGGAAGCGCGAAACTGCTACGACAATCGCTAATTGGTTTTGTGTGTTGAATCGTCACTTACCAGGTGCTATGACAACAACGGCGCAAAATAATCCAATCTCATTATCGGTCAAACGTAATGAATTAAGACGTTCGGCAAATTCAAACATTGAATCCAGTAAGAATCTTGCATTGGATTGTGAATGTAATGAATCACGTCTCAATGAAAGACCATTGAGACAAACCATTGAATTGGTTTGTGAATCAAACATACAGGCCAGTCGAACCAGGAGAACTTCGAATACACCAGCCTAGGGATAAACAAGTGTGAACGAGAGAAAGGATTGGATTTGGATTCCTTGATCTTGATCGGCTTCAAGGCGACCAAAACCAAAGGCGACAAACCAACAACACCAACCTTGAGTAAAGTGACTTGGTCCTCTTGTGCAAGCATATTGAATCCCGGTATACGTTTGGCGAATTCCACCACACCGTTGATTGCGGGCAAAAAACGTTCACTAAAATCCTCCATCAATCGATTGGTGTGCTGTGCTGAAACATTGTCCGTCATTGAATTCGGTGGCAATGGATTTAGAGGACAAGTCTATGAATAAACACCGAAAAAAATAGAATAGAATAGAAAAAATAACGGGAACGAAATGGGTTAAAAAAAACATTGTGTGAAAACATTATCCGGATCCCACATCGATCACATATTTAACCCTCGTCTGTCTCTGTGTGCGTTTTTGGTCTCTCTAATCAAACCAGTACCGAAAATACACTTTTTTCCTTTCCCAAAAAAAAAATAAATTTGTGCAACGTTTTTTTCACTTTCTGTCTTTCTCGTTTTCTCGTTTTCACGGTAAACAACCAACCAACCAGCCGACGACAACAACAACACAATTATTGTTATTGGTTGGTTTGTACAAATAATGAATTGAAGGCCAAGGCCAGGCAAATATTCTTGTCAACATCAACAACAAGCCGAAGCGAACAAACAAGCAATCAGCCAAATAGCAAAATTTCCCTTAGATTCGATTTTTTTTTGCAGTCGCAATCTTCTTCGTCGTCGTTGTAACCCTTTTTTTCTTATTAAAAAAAAACGAAACGAAACGAAATTTCGAAACCCTCCTTTCCTCTTCTCCTACTCTTCTCTTGGCCAATCTTGGTGTGATCAAATATTTTGTCGTGTTATTTTTATGATGATGATGATGATCATCATCCTTGATGCAGTTTACGTCACCACCAACCCGAACCAAAAGTGTGTTTTTTTTGTTGTTGTTGAAATTCTCAGAATGTCTCTCTCTCTTTTTAGATTTTGTTTTGGCGGCATAAAAATATTGATTGATTGATTGATTGATTGAATCTATCGATCTCTTCGATTGATTGATCGACCGATCGATTGATTGGTTAATTTCCGTTCATATTGGCCAGGTTTATGCCTTATAGGCCCAATGGGCCGGCCGCATCTTTTGCTAGCGCAAATGTGTGAGACGCAAGCTCTGCCTCTCTCTCTCTCTCTCTCTCTCGTTTGGTCGTTGCCCATGTAATAAATGTGTAATGAAAGGGGTAGCCCCTCATATAGGAGACTTGGGAGACCCACACATGCACTATCAAATCAAAAAATTTCAACCAATCATAAACCAGCAGCATCATCCCACCATAAAAAAATGTTGTTGTGTTTGTGTGTGTGTGTGTGCGCTAGGTTTGATTGGTGGGTTGCACTATTGGTGCACACACACACTACAATACAATATGGGTTTTGGGAAAGGCGTATCAAGGGATAAAGGGAGCTGAGAGAGAGCTGAGAGTACAGAGAGAGCGAGCGATAGAGATTGGGATGTGGCAAATAATTACTAAAAGCAGCCACAGCAGCAAGTGAGAAAAATAGATGCGCGCGCGCTCGTGATTAATTATTGATTAATATTTTTTTTTGTTTGTCAACCTTGGTCTTGGCTATGGTGAAGAAGGTGGTGGCGATGGTGGAAAATGTCCTTGATTTACAGCAGCACTTTTTTTGCCTTATCTTCTTCTTCTCGATTTTTGATTTGATTTTTGGTGGTGTGCGATGCTCAGAATTTTCCACACCTTTTATTCTAATTATTATTACACCCGCCATCACCACCACCACCAGGTAGGGTAGCAAGGGGTTTTGTAAAACGATATAAATTACATTTTACTCATTTCAATCAAATCCAACCAATACGGAATGTTGTAGTGTGTAATAATATTAATAATACTAAGAATAATTATGCCGGCAGCCTACAAGGTCATGACACATCCATCTTACACACATCTTCTTCGTCTTATTCTTCGAAAGCTAGTAGCTGAAAGCAGCGGCAGCATCCTTTTTTTTCCCACCTTTCCATAGCATCCCGCTCTCTCGTTCGCTATTTCTTTGATTAATTTTCAATGTCATCCAGCCATGTGGATGGTGTGGTATTGTGAGCTAGCGATCATAATTTCATCATGCCATCCATCCTAACCATCATCATCGTACACACCATAAAGTTAAGCTAAGCTGTGAAATGTCGCATACGTAGACAATATTTCAATCTCTCTCTCTCTTGTTGATGGCTGGTTGTATCCAACGGTAATCGACAAAAATGATGTGGATGATGATGATGATGAAAAAATATCTTGTAGCATGTGTGTTGCGGTGTATTGGTGTGTGTTGTTCCAATGTCAAATTTCACATATACCCCAATGTTATATATCCAACCAAAATCGTGTACTTGTAAGCTCTTTTTTTTAAAGCTTAAAATGATGTTTGGATTGCATCGCCACACGGAGGATTCAGCCTTGACATTGGCATTGATTTTTTTTCCTCCCGCTGCTCGCTGCTGCCTGCTGCTTCCCATATTGTGCTTATGCCGATGATGGTGTGTTTCAAGGGGATGCAAAAATGATATAGAATGAGAGTGAGAGAGAGAGAGATGTTGCAATACTGTATAGATGGTGATTGTGTGATTGTAATAATTTGGTGCATGGCGCCTTGATTGTTAACAAACACACACACACAGAGAACAACGATAATAATAATAAAACACACCGGGCGCCATGTACCCGGATGACGGATGGTGCGCGCATCTCCGAAGTTTTCGGACGCGGATGCCAGGCAAGATGCATCATCGCTGCTATATTGGTTGTTCGTGCGTGCGTTAGAGTGTGTGTGTGGGTATGGATTCGGATGTGCACAAGAATCCTGGATTCTGGGAGCAATTGCATTGATGAGCCGGTTATTGTTACTGGTGGTCGTATTTTCTCGAATATATACAATGTATCTATCATTAAATATTTAATGCTTTGGATGGTAATGGGCGCCACCAACATCACCAAAAGGGCATTGCAGGGTTAACCAAAAAACTATTCGTCGTCGGGTAGTTCGTGGATGTGCAAAAAAAAATTCAAAAAGATATAGCAAGGAAGCCTTGAAGTTCGCTCGCTCGTGCTCGCCTGACAACAAAACCTTGGCGCCACACACACACACAAATAAAAAAGATTTAACCTTTTCATTCATTTTGTAGATTTCTAGATGATTGTGCGCGCGCGAGAATATCCGCTATACTGCTGCTGCTGCTGCCTACCGCCGCTATTGCTTGCTTGCTTGTTTGCTTGCTAGCTTCTCGCTAAACTTATCTTATTTTCTTTGCAATTTTTTTTTCGCTTCCGCTTTCGGCCGTTGTATCTTTTTTCGCTCGCTCTCGCTTTTCTCCACATGCACGCAAACACACTTCAAGCGCGAACCCAAATCAAATGGCAAGGACACCCACCAGCGCGCGTTTGTGTGTGTGTGTTTCAAATGATACGGTTTTTTTTCCGAAGGTTTTATTTGTTGAACGCAAACACACCACCACCACCAACCAACCAATTGTATTCTCCGGCTGGCTGGTTGACACTATCTGGAAAAACAGACTTCACTTTAATTTTTCGATTGGAAAACAACAACAATGTTGTGGGCGTGTTTCTGGTAGTGGTAGTGGTGGTAGCGGTTGTTGAATCTACTTCTACCCCTACTTTTGGAATACAGAACCAGAACTAGAACCAAAAAACTGACAAGAGATTTAGATCTTTTCTTCCCTGTTTGCTCACACACACCCACACACACACAAAACATGCATGCTGTTATCCAAAATGGATACACACCCACTTACACCCACCCACTTGCACAAGTGTCTATATTGATCATCATCATTATTATGGAAAAAAAGTTGGTTGGTTGGTTGCGGATACATCAAACTGTTCCAGGAGGGGTTCCAGCCAAAAATATAGCTGCCACACACTCGCAAGCAGAATCCAACGCAAAGGGGGGATACAGCAGAATATCAAGGAGACTAGTGACGTAAAAACCAAGAATATTCTTCCACTGGTGGTATATATTTTTGAAGCTCAAGGTTGTCTTGCTTTCTCTCTTGTTTGCTTGCTTGCTAGCTTGCTATTCTGCTTTTGGAAAACCAGAAACTGCACTTACACACACACTTGCGAATGCACATACGCACATACGCCAAATGCATGGGTAGTAGTGAAAGTGGAAGGAAATATTTTCGCACATAATCATTTAGATTTGGTTGCAAAAGCGAAAACACACACAGAAACGGTTAATCTTTGATCAACTTTGTTTTTTTTTTGTTTGGTTATATTTTTTGTTTTTTTTTGTTCTTCTCATATTTTCTTCCTGACCAAAAATTTTTGGCTCACCCTGTATTTTATATATCACACACATGTAGTGTGTAGTAGAGGAGGAGGAGGAGGAGGGGCTTCCTGGTTCCAGCAAACAGTGTGTGCGTGTGCACGTGAGTGAGTGAGTGAGTGAGCTAGTGCGTGTGGTGTGTGGCTATTGGCTAACTTCTAGGACTAGTACTGTAGTAGTAGCCCCTCCTCCTTCTTCTTCATGCATATTGGAAAATGATGCACAAGGTGATTGGTAGGCCAGGCCTGGCCTGGCCATCATAACTAACATGGGAACACACACACACACAACTAACTAGTAATAGTCATAACTAGTCAAAATTAAGCAAACAAAAATTAAGGCCAAGCTATGCTGTTGTGTGTGTGTGTGGCTAATTGGGTTTTGAGGGGGCAGGGCCAAACACACACAAACACAAACTGATGAAGCAGAAGAAGAAGGTTGACGAGCGTAGGAAGCGCCAATGTCAAGCCAACAGAAATTAAAGGGAAAATGCAAAGAGAGCGAGTGAGAGATTATAATTGGGAAATTGGGAGCGGAAGAAACAAGAAGCAAGAAACAAGCAAAACAAATACTAAAGAAAACGAAAGAATCCTTGAATCCTTCAAAAACAAACTTCTCCTGCTACTGTTTTGATTCCGGTTTAGTGCAGGACACACACACACGCAATCGGTTCAATGTTGTGTTCAACCAGGAAACAAGATATGATTTAGTTTTTGTTGTTGTTTTCTGTTCCACGGAAGAACACGAAGAAGGAATAATCCAAGCCAAAGCAACGATGCTTGGCGTACATTGAAGGATTGAAGGATGGAGAGAGAGAGAGAGAGAGCACTCACACACATAGAGAAAACAAGCGAAAAAATGATCGAGAGAAATATGATCCGAAAAAAACGGAAATCCAAAAAATCCAACTAGCCAACTTACCATTTGTGGACATTGGGCATAAATAGGTCTGGAACGTGCTTGATCCAATAATGGTGCAACTTTTTCTTTAGTATAATCACAAGTCTCTTCGTGTGCCTTGATGATTGATTGCATTAGATTGGTTTCATCCTCCAACAACACCGATAATGCTTTATCCAATGAATGAGCGTTCACTTTTTGCATTGCGGCCAGTATTTTGGCTTTTTCACGTTTAGGTACCCGACCAAAACGTACAGCTAATCAATGGAAAAAGTGAATAAAAGTAAAAAAAAACAAAATTGATTAAGAATTTGGGATTTTTCCCATTCCAAAAGTAGTGGAACAAAAATTGCTAGGGGAAATGAAATATGGCATCCTTACAACAATCCGTAATATCATCATCAACATCAACCACAACATTATTATCATCATCATTTGCATTTGCATAATTCGCATCGCCAGCTTGGTGGTCGATGTCCACCAATGGTGGAACAAAAACCGAAATATGATTACGACTATGATTTGTATGATTATTATGATTAGAATCATTATGGTTAGGATTATGATCATCATTGTTGTTGTTGCAACCATCACCACCACTACCACCACCACCGCTACCACTGATGAACACCGCCGATGCATTCGGTGGTTTGATCGTACCCTTGGATCTAAGATATGAGCTCAACAATGGCATCGAAGCTGCCAACGAATCATGTGTATCATTCTGATGTGCATTGACCAATGATGATGATTCTGGTAAATGCGGTGGTGGATATAAACTGGAAGTGGATGTTGGAAACAACAATCCACAACCACCATTGGTCCGGCCATTAAACGATGATGATGATGATGATGATTTGTTCGATTGAGATCGATTCGTGGGATTCGATGCTGCCACCGCGATGCCACCACGTGTAGATCCACGACGATTAGTTTTGACGCCCACCACGGTGGATTTCAAACCACCACCACCACCACTGGTGGACACAATCTGTTCATCACTACTGCTGATCATCTGTGATGATGATGATCTTGGATTCTGTTGTCTTGGTCGTTTGTTGGTGGGCGGCCCCCCTACAACAACAGTATTCGAAATAATGTTGTTTGGATGTTGTTGTGCATAAAAATCAAAACTACCACTATTCGCAGGATGTGTGGACGACGACGAAGAGGAGATCATCATCAGTGAAGGAGTGGCGGCGGATTTCGAAGACGAAACCGCTGCATTGTGATTGGTCAACAAGGTGGTCGGGGCCGGAGCCAATGATAATGGCTGCTGTAATAATGTGGACAAAAATGCTGGAACATTTACCACGGCCGCCGCCGGATGCGGAAGTACCGAATCAGCTGCCACTACCGGTATGATGGGCGGTGGTGGAGGCGGGACGAATGTGAATTTTCTACCACCACCACCGCTAATAATACCACCGAAAGGTGGTGGTTGAATACTGTTTTTGATGATGCTACCGCCGCTTCCGCTGCCGCCACTACTTCCACAATCAACATCAGCAACAGCAACAACATTTATCATGTTCGACGAAGATGATGCGGATGTTGATGAAGAAGAAGAAGATGATGATGATGATGATGATGATGATGTAGAATCACTGTTTCCATCGGAAACATTACTACTAAAATTGGAATTATTATTATTATTATAATTATTATAAGTGTAATGATGATTAGTGGTGGTGGTACCAGCCAACAATATCCGTTGCAAAGTGGATGTTATTGCTGCTGTTGTTGTTGGTTGCTGTGGCGATGATGATGATGCGTACATATTATCAAACGTTTCAGAATAAAATAATTTGGCGAGAATCTTCTTGTTTTTGTTTTGGCACACCCTGTCCTAACATTTAAAATTCTAAGGATTCTGGGGATTCCGGATCCGGATCCTCATCATGAACAACACTAGTATTTTAGACAAAATAATGGCAAAACACAATCAAAACGAACAACAACAAAAACAACCGACAACCTCGACGACGACCAGCTACTAGAACGAAACAAGAGAAACTACTAGTGAAAATTTTTTCTCTCGTGGATATTTTTTCGAGGATAATAATGATGATGATGATGATGATGACAATAAAATGAAATGAAAAACACACGAACGAACGAATCCAACAACGAGAACGAGAAGAAGAAGGCAAAACAGAGAAGAGTTCCATCCAAGTTCAAGTGCAAGGCTAAACCATGCAACCACCTCCTACCGCTCATACGCACACACACCAAAATTATACAGAATTCAATTCAATAATAATAATAATAATAACAACAACACACTGCCAGCGACGACGAAGCAGTCGAGAGCAAGATGGAAGAATATAAGCCAGCCAACGGTAAAAAAAAATAAATCGAACAACACACACACAGGAAAAAGTACAAGCAAGAGCTCCAAGAACACGAGAGAGAGAACTTCGTCACAACATACGCACACACTTGCTGTTGTCTTATGATCTGGGAGCCATTGGAGTCGGCGTCAACCATAGAGATTGGATTCTTGTTGTTGGATTCTATACCCCAAGCGAGAATATATTGTGAGAATATATGGCGATGGCGGTGGGTACCCCAAAGGGCAAGAACTACGACGAAGACGACGACGATAATAAGCACATCAACGACGAGTAATAACTAAATTATTAAATTATTATTCTTATAATTATAATTATTATCGTCATCATCATAAAAATTGAATGCGGATGCGGATTCTGCGGATATTTTCAGGACGCTCGTCGCTTTTCGCTTTTTTCATACGATGATGATTTCAATCATT
>JAOZJS010000944.1:0-16692 GCA_025882695.1 Amerodectes protonotaria
CAATACGGCACCGCGTTCACGGTCAGCATCGAGGCGGCCGAAGGCGTGACGACCGGCATCTCGGCGGCCGACCGCGCCCATACGATCGCCACCGCGGTCGCGCACGACGTGCGTCCGGAGCACATCGTGCAGCCGGGCCACGTGTTCCCGATCATGGCGCAGCCGGGCGGCGTGCTCGTGCGCGCGGGCCATACCGAGGCGGGCTGCGACCTGACCGCGATGGCGGGCCTCACGCCCGCCGCCGTGATCTGCGAGATCATCAAGGACGACGGCACCATGGCGCGCCTGCCGGACCTGATCGAGTTCGCGAAGGAGCACAACCTCAAGATCGGCACGATCGCCGATCTGATCCAGTACCGCAGCCAGACCGAATCGATCGTCGCGCGCGTCGCGGAGCGCACCATGCAGACCGCGCACGGCGAGTTCAGGGCCGTGCTCTACGAAGACAAGCCGAGCGGCTCGCCGCACATCGCGCTCGTGCGCGGCACGCCTACGTGCGACACCGACACCGCGGTGCGCGTGCACGAGCCGCTGTCGGTGCTCGACTTGCTCGAAACCGGCGTGACCACGCACTCGTGGACGCTCGACGCGGCCATGAAGGAAATCGCCGCGCGCGACCACGGCGTGATCGTGCTGCTCAATTGCGGCGACAGCCAGGAACACCTCGTCGATCTGTTCAAGGCGCTCGACGAGAAAGAACGCGCGGCCGTGCTCAAGCGCCGCCCCGTCGATTTCAAGACCTTCGGGATCGGCGCGCAGATCCTGCACGACCTCGGCGTCGGCAAGATGCAGGTGCTCGCGAATCCGCGTAAGCTCGGCAGCATGTCGGGCTACGGGCTCGAGGTCACCGGTTTCGTGCCGATGCCGGGCGGCGCGGCTTCGTGCATTTGAAGCATCCCGCCCAATCGCTTACCCGCTCACCTACTACGGATAGATCATGGAAATCGGACAATACCAACCGAATCTCGACGGCGAAGGCCTGCGTATCGGCATCGTGCAGTCGCGTTTCAACGAAACCGTCTGCAACGGCCTGGCCGATGCCTGCGTCGAGGAACTCGAACGCCTCGGCGTGGCCGGCGAAGACGTGCTGCTGGTCACCGTGCCCGGCGCGCTCGAGATCCCGCTCGCGCTGCAAAAACTCGCCGAAAGCAGCCAGTTCGACGCGCTGATCGCGCTCGGCGCGGTGATCCGCGGCGAGACCTATCATTTCGAACTCGTGTCGAACGAAAGCGGCGCCGGCATCACGCGCATCGCGCTCGATTTCAACACGCCGGTCGCGAACGCGGTGCTGACCACCGACACCGACGAGCAAGCGATCGCCCGCATGACCGAAAAGGGCCGCGACGCCGCGCGCGTGGCCGTCGAAATGGCCAACCTCACGATGACGCTCGACCAACTGAGCGACGACGTGGACGACGAAGAAGACGAAGAGGATCAGGCATGAAGAAAAGCGCCCGCCGCCAAGCACGCGAACTGGCGACGCAAGGCCTCTATCAGTGGTTGCTGTCCGGCGCATCGCTGGGCGAGATCGACGCGCAGCTGCGCGGCGCGCTCGGCTACGACAATGCCGACAAGGCTCTGCTCGACACGATCCTGTCCGGCGTGATCAAGCAGCACGAGACGCTGTCCGAGACGTTGACCGCCTGCCTCGACCGCCCGCTCGACCAGCTGTCGCCCGTGGAACGCGCGGTGCTGCTGATGGCCACGTTCGAACTCACGCACCAGATCGAAACGCCGTACCGCGTCGTGATCAACGAAGCGGTCGAACTGACGAAGACGTTCGGCGGCTCGGACGGCTACAAGTACGTGAACGGCGTGCTCGACAAGCTCGCGGTGCGCCTGCGCCCGGCCGAAACCCAAGCCGCGCGCGGCGCGTAACGGCCCCTCAGGCCAGCCGCGCCCGCCGAGCGCGCGCCCGCTGCCGTTCGCGGCGGTCGGCGCGCGTTTTTTATTGACCCCGTCCATTTCCCAATCCGCGCCCACACCGATGTCCCACGCCGCCGCTCCCCTGCCCGCGCTCGCCGCGCGTCTCGACGCGATCGACCCGTTTTACGTGATGGAAATCGTCAAGGAGGCTGCCCGGCTCGAACGAGCCGGCCGCGATCTCGTACACATGAGCATCGGCGAGCCCGACTTCACGGCGCCCGCGCCCGTGGTCGAGGCGGCCGACGCCGCATTGCGCCGCGGTGTCACGCAATACACGAGCGCGCTCGGCCTGCACGCGCTGCGCGAGGCGATCGCCGGCCACTACCGGCATGCCTACGGGCTCGAGATCGATCCCGAGCGCGTAATCGTCACGGCGGGCGCGTCGGCGGCCCTGCTGCTCGCGTGCCTGGCCCTGGTCGGGCGCGACGACGAGGTGCTGATGCCGGACCCGTCGTACCCGTGCAACCGCCATTTCGTGGCGGCCGCCGAGGGGCGCGCCGTGCTCGTGCCGAGCGGTCCCGACACGCGCTTCCAATTGAGCACCGCGTCGGTCGAACAAAACTGGGGGCCGCGCACGCGCGGCGTGCTGCTCGCGTCGCCGTCGAACCCGACCGGCACGTCGCTGCTGCCGGACGAATTGCGCCGCATCGTCGAGGCGGTACGCGCGCGCGGCGGCTTCACGGTCGTCGACGAGATCTACCAGGGCCTCAGCTACGACGACGCGCCCGTCTCCGCGCTCTCGTACGGCGACGACGTGGTCACCATCAACAGCTTCTCGAAGTACTTCAGCATGACGGGCTGGCGGCTCGGCTGGCTCGTCGTGCCGCCGGCCTGGGTCGGCGCGTTCGAGAAGCTCGCGCAGAATCTGTTCATCTGCGCCTCGGCGCTCGCGCAGCACGCGGCGCTGGCCTGCTTCGAACCCGAGACGCTGGCGATCTACGAAGACCGCCGCCGCGAATTCCAGCGCCGCCGCGATTACCTCGTGCCCGCGCTCGAACGCATCGGCTTCCGCGTGCCCGTGATGCCCGACGGCGCGTTCTACGTCTATGCCGACTGCAGCGGCGTCGAGCATCCGGCCGCCGGCGACAGCACGGCGCTCGCACAGGCGCTGCTGCACGACGCGGGCGTGGTGCTCGTGCCGGGCCGCGATTTCGGGCCGTATACGGCGCGCAACTACGTGCGGCTCTCGTATGCGACGGCCTACGAGCGCATCGAAGAGGCGATCGCGCGCATGGCGCGCGCGTTAGGCCGCTAAGGCCGCATCAAGCGCTGCATAACAAGCCGCCGCGCAAAGCAAAAGGCGCCGCCAGTCGAAACTGCGGCGCCTTTTTCATAGGCAGAGGCCCAGGACTTGCGCAATCTCAGGTGCCGAGATCGCCCTTCGCGCCCGTATCGGCGTCGGCATGCGCGACCGTCTTGGCGGCATCCGTTGCCGGCGACACGTTGAGCGTCGCGCGGATGCGCTTGGCCGGCGCGGCAGTCGAAGTCGAGGTCGAGACCTTCACGAGGCCGCTTTGCGAAGCCGTGACGACCGGCGTCTTGGCGCCGCGCGCCGCGCTGCGCAGACGCTCGCGCTCGGCGAGCACCTTGGCGCCGTAGCCGCCGTCGTCCGTCGTCGCGCCGTTGTACAGACGCAGGCCGCTCGCAACCGAGCCGCCGCGCGCCACGCAATCCTTGAGCACGAGCGCGCCCACCTGGATGTTGGCCAACGGCGACAGCGCCGCCGACGGACCGCCGAAGTACGCGAACTTCGACGAATGCACCTTCGACATCACCTGCATCAGGCCCTGCGCGCCCACGCCGCTTTCGGCGTACGGGTTGAAGCCCGATTCGATCGCCATCACGGCGAGGATCAGCAGCGGGTCGATATTGACCGCGTGGCCGGTCTGGAACGCGGCATCGACGAGCGAGCCCACGGGCGCGGACGCCACGTGATAGCGGCGCGAGATGTAATCGGCCACGAGCGCCTGCGCATGCGCGCTGACGGCGGCGTGGTTGTCGCGCGCATCGACGGCCACCTGGCGCGTCGGAATCTGCTGCGCGAGCGAAACGGGCGAGGCGGCATGCGATACGGTTGCCACGGGCGCGGCGGCTTGCACGGCCGGCAGTTGGGCGGCTTGCGATGCGGCCTGCACGGCCACGGCCTGCGCAGCGGCCTGAGCCGGCGCGTCTTGGGTTTGTTGCGCGGGATGGAAAGCGGTCGGCTGCAGCGCGTCGGCGTCTTGCGGCACGGATTGCTGGGCGGCGTCCGCCGGCCCGAAGGTCGGCAGCGGGTGACCGGTCAGCAGACGTTCCGGGCCAGCCTGCACGGCGGCCGACAACAGCGGCATCGCACGCGCCGCGAGCGCGCCGCGCACGTCGGGCATCAGCCACATGGCGAGCGCCGCCGCGACGGCCGTGCAACCGACCACGCTGAACATATGATGACTGGCACGCGTTCCCCGGCGCAGCACGGTACGCAAAGCTTGCGCATGTTGCTGGCTGGGGCGCCACGAAAACAAAGCGTTCATTCAGTTCTCCCATGAACATGATTCGCGCAGCCACATCCCTCCCGCAAGCGGGACCCCGGGCTGGGCCGCAGAATCAGGACACCGCGCGTCACGCTGGAACGCAAGCGGCGTCGGAGAAACGGTGTATAGACCGTTCGGAGCTGGTGAAATGGAACGCACCCGGCAAAGGGGGGTGGGCGCGTTCAGCTCCCGCAAAAAAAAATCAGCGTTGCGTTCAACGCCGACGAGATCGACAAACTTACCGTCGGGGCATCGTGCGAATGGGCGGCCGACGGCGACGCAGTGCGTCGTTATATACCCGGAAAGACGACTCAAGACTTGAGTCCCGGTAGCAGTGTGAGCGGATTCTAGGCAGGGTTTTATAGTTCGTCAACACTATAAAAACGCAAAATCATAACAAAAAGTAATGAAAAACCGGGGTGCGCGCCCGCTGAGCCGCGTGGTTTCAAGGCTGACGGGCGATTGAGGGCACCGCTCCGGTTTGGTCGAGAAATTGCTTGAGGCAGGTAGAATTGTCATCTTAGCGTCGTAGGTATACGACTTTTTGTCCGCCCGGCAGCCTGTGGGCTAACAATAAATCATATGAAATACAAAGACTTACGGGATTTCATCGAAGGTCTGCAAACGCGCGGCGAACTGCGCCGCGTGACCCAGCCGGTCTCGCCCGTGCTCGAAATGACCGAGTTGTGCGACCGCGTATTGCGCGCCGGCGGCCCAGCGCTGCTGTTCGAGGCGCCGACGGGATATAAATATCCGGTGCTGGCCAACCTGTTCGGCACGCCGCGGCGCGTGGCGCTCGGCATGGGCGTCGACGCCGACGATACGGGCGCCCTCGCCTCGCTGCGCGACATCGGCCGCCTGCTGTCCGCGCTCAAGGAACCCGATCCGCCCAAGAGCCTCAAGGACGCGGGCAAGCTGCTCTCGCTCGCCAAAGCGGTCTGGGACATGGCGCCGAAGACCGTGTCGGCGCCGCCGTGCCAGGAGATCGTCTGGGATGCTCAGGACGTCGATCTATATAAGCTGCCGATCCAGACCTGCTGGCCCGGCGACGCGGCGCCGCTCGTGACCTGGGGGCTGACCGTCACGCGCGGGCCGAACAAGCCGCGCCAGAATCTGGGCATCTACCGCCAGCAGCTGATCGGCCGCAACAAGCTGATCATGCGCTGGCTCGCGCATCGCGGCGGCGCGCTCGACTTCCGCGAATTCACGCTCAAGCACCCTGGCCAGCCCTACCCGGTCGCGGTCGCGCTCGGCGCCGATCCGGCCACCACGCTCGGCGCCGTAACGCCCGTGCCCGACACGCTGTCCGAATACCAGTTCGCGGGACTCCTGCGCGGCTCGCGCACGGAACTCGCGAAGTGCCTGACGCCCGGCCTCGACATGCTGCAGGTGCCCGCGCGCGCCGAGATGATTCTCGAAGGCTTCATCTATCCGCAGCAGGGCGCGCCCGGCGACCTGCCGCCCGGCGCGCCGCCGCGCCCGACCGGGCCCGCCGCGGCCTACGAGCACGCGCTCGAAGGCCCGTACGGCGACCATACGGGCTACTACAACGAACAGGAGTGGTTCCCGGTCTTCACGGTCGAGCGCATCACGATGCGGCGCGACGCGATCTATCACTCGACCTACACGGGCAAGCCGCCCGACGAGCCGGCGGTGCTCGGCGTCGCGCTCAACGAGGTGTTCGTGCCGCTGCTGCAAAAGCAGTTCCCCGAGATCACCGACTTCTATCTGCCGCCCGAGGGCTGCAGCTACCGCATGGCCATCGTGCAGATGAAGAAAAGCTATGCCGGGCATGCGAAGCGCGTGATGTTCGGCGTGTGGAGCTTTCTGCGCCAGTTCATGTATACGAAGTTCATCGTCGTCGTGGACGAGGACGTCGATGTGCGCGACTGGAAGGAAGTGATCTGGGCCATCACCACGCGCGTCGATCCCGCGCGCGACACGGTGTTCGCCGAGAACACGCCGATCGACTACCTCGATTTCGCGTCGCCGGTCGCGGGCCTCGGCTCGAAGATGGGCATCGATGCGACCAATAAATGGCCCGGCGAGACGTCGCGCGAATGGGGGCGGCCGATCGTCATGGACGAGGCCGTCAAGCAGCGCGTCGATCGCCTCTGGCAAGAAATCGGGTTGTGACGATGCAGCCGGCTTCGTTGTTGTCGAACGGGTTCTTCCTGTCGCTGTCGCTGTGTCTCGACATCGGCATCGTCAACGTGGCAATCCTGTCGCTCGCGCTGCAGCGCGGTTTCAAGGCCGGGTTCTGGCTCGGCCTCGGCTCGTGCGTCGGCGATCTGATCTACGCGGCGCTCGCGCTCGCGGGCATGGCGGTGCTGCTGCAGTTCCACGCGGTGCGCTGGGCCGTCTGGCTCGGCGGCGGCGCCGTGCTGCTCTATCTGACCTGGAAGATGGCACGCGAGGCGCTCAGCGCGGCGCCCGCAGCCGTGGCCGAAAAGGCCGCGGCACGGGCCGCGGCGCCGTGGCGCAGCTTCGCGCGCGGCGTCATGCTGGCGCTCTCGTCGCCGTCGGCGATCCTGTGGTTCGCGGCGGTCGGCGGCGCGCTGATCGCCAAAGCGGGCGCCAGCACGCCCGCTACGGCTGCACCGTTCCTCGGCGGATTCTTTCTAGGCGGACTGATCTGGACCGTCGGCATCTGCATGCTCGCGAGCCAGGGCGGCAAGCGCGCGGGGCCGGGCCTGATGCGCGCGTGCCACGTCGCCTCGGCGCTGCTGTTCGCCTATCTCTCCTACGACGTGATCCTCGGCGGCTACCGGACGCTGATTCAGCACGCGGTCTGAGCGGACGGCCGCGCAGCCGTCCGCTCGATTGGCTCTAGCCTTGCAAGAACTGCCCGAGCCGCGCCAGATCGACGTTGCCGCCGCTGACCAGCACGCCCACGCGCTTGCCCGCCACGGGCACGACGCCGTTGAGCACGGCCGCCGCCGCCAGGCATCCGGTCGGCTCGACCACCATCTTCATGCGCTCGGCGAAGAAACGCATCGTCTCGACGAGCTGCGCGTCGCTGACCGTGACGATCTCGCTCACGTAACGCTGGATGATCGGAAAGTTGTAGTTGCCCAGGTGCGTCGAAGCCGCGCCGTCGGCGATCGTGTGCGGCGCCGGAATATGCACGACCTCGCCGCGCGCCAGCGACTGCTGGCCGTCGTTGCCGGCCTCGGGCTCGACGCCGATCACGCGGCACTCGGGCGCGAGCGCCGCGGCCGAAAGCGCACTGCCGCCGAGCAGCCCGCCGCCGCCGAGACAGACCACGAGCACGTCGAGCGGCCCCGTTTCCTCGATCAGTTCCTTCGCGGCCGTGCCCTGCCCCGCGATCACGTGCGGATGATCGTAAGGCGGCACGAGCGTCATGCCGCGCTCCTGCGCGAGCCGCGCGCCGATCGCCTCGCGATCTTCCGTATAGCGGTCGTACAGCACGACCTCGCCGCCGTACTCGCGCGTCGCGGCGAGCTTCGCGGCGGGCGCGTCGTGCGGCATCACGATGGTCGCGCGGATACCCGCGAGGCGCGCGGCCAGCGCGATCGCCTGCGCATGGTTGCCGGACGAATAGGTCAGCACGCCGGCCTTGCGCTGCTCGGCGTCGAACTGGGAGATCGCGTAATAGGCGCCGCGGAACTTGAACGCTCCCATGCGCTGGAAATTCTCGCACTTGAAGAACAGCGATGCGCCGGTCCGGGCGTCGGCCGTGCGCGAGGTCAGCACCGGCGTGCGGTGCGCGACGCCCGCGAGCCGCGCGGCGGCGTCGCGCACGGTGTCGAAGGTCGGAGCGGGTAGCTTGGCGGGAGACGGGGGCACGGAGAAAGACGTAGCGGACATAGGAGCGAGCGACGGGCCGGAAAGGGTTAGATTGTCGCAGCTTCCCGACTTCGCGGCAGCACACGGACCGACGTAAAAACGGCGCGGCACTCCGTAGAGTGCCGCGCCGTTTTGGCCGACCGCTCAGGCGCCGATGCGCCCGGGCGGTTTAGCGGCGCCAGCCGTGGCGGTCCCAATCTCCGCGGCCATGGCCCCAGTCGCCGTGGCGGTAATAGCCGCCATAGCCATGGTGCCACCAAGGATGCCAGTAGCCATACCCGCCGCCGACCACGACCGGCGGCGCGTAATAACCGGGCGCATAGACCACGGGCGCGGGCGGCGGTTGGTATACCACGGGCGGCGGCGCATACACCGGGTAGGCCGGATAAGCAGGGGCGACCAGCGGCACGCCGATACCGATACCGACCGACACATGCGCTTGAGCTGCACCCGTCACCCCCAAGCCAAGGGCTGCAGCGGCGATCAAAGGCAGTAATTTTTTCATTTCGGTTCTCCAGACGGCCCATCGTGCGGTGCGCAGGGTCAGTATCACGTGCGGCAAGAAGCTTGCCGTATGCCCCTAACTCTAATGAAAAGCTCGATCACAATCCGCGAGCATTTGTTGCTAATTGCAATCGCCGCCGCAGCGCGAATCCCGCGCTGCAAGCGGCTTCCGCAAGGCGCCGCGCGCGCCGGCACGCGCGAACCGGGCGCGTTGCGCGCGCGCCGGACGTCGTGCGCGCGGCCGCGTAATGATTGATTACAAATTCCGCACCACAAAGGCGCAGCCCATGGCAAGAACGCAACGCCGCCGGGGCCGGCCAGCGGGTGCGGCATGACGCCCCATAAATACGAGATACTTCCGGTTGGCATATTTTTGACGGTTTCGTCGGTTCGTTCATGTCCTTTCCGCTTTCTCCCCGTATCGGCTTCATCGGTGCCGGCCGGCTCGCGCGCTGCCTGGCGGTAGGTTTCGCGCGCGCCGGTTATCCGGTCGCCGCCGTCGCCAGCCGCTCGGGCGCTTCCGCGCAGGCGCTGGCCGACGCCGTCAACGCCGACGCACCCGCCACGCGCTGCGTCGCGTTCGAGGAGCCGCAGCAGGTGGCCGACGCGGCCGATCTGATCTTCCTGTGCACGCCCGACGACACGCTCGCCACGGTGGCGGCCGGCCTGCGCTTCGCGCCCGGCCGCGCGAGCGACCAGGCGCTCGTCCATTGCAGCGGCGCGACCGAAATCGCCTGCCTCGCGCCGGCGCAAGCGCAAGGCGTGGCGATCGGCGGCTTTCATCCGCTCTACCTATTCGGCGGCGGCGCGGCCGACCTTACGCGCATCGCCGGCTGTTCGGTCACGCTGGAAGCCGACGGGCCGCTCGCCGAGGTGCTCGCGCAACTGGTCGCCGCGCTCGGCTGCCACCCGCTCGCGATCCCGCCGGGCGGCCGGCTGCTCTATCATGCGGCGGCCAATTACGCGGCCAGCTTCGTGTTGTGCGGCCTGTCCGAAGCAGTCGAACTGTGGCGCACCCTCGGCTTCGACGAAGCCGCGGCGCTGCGCGCGCTGCTGCCGATGCTGACCGGCACGCTCGACACCGCGCGCGACAAAGGCTTGGCCGGCGCGCTGGCGGGCCCCGTCTCGCGCGGCGACACCGGCGTCGTGACGCGCCAGTTGGCGCTGCTCGAAGCGGCGGGCGGCGACCATGCCGCGCTCTACGCGCTGCTCACGCGCCGCGCGGTCGCGCTCGCGCGGCAACGCGCGGTGCCTCCGGGCGGCCTCGACCAGTTGGATCGCACACTCGACGCCTCGCTCGCGCGCCCGGAGGCGTTCTCGGCCCCGGTTCGCGACGAGCCGTGATAAGGTAAGGGCCGCACCGGCAGGCCGTCCCAAAGCGGCTGCCGGGGAAGTTCGTGGGCAATGCTCGCCACTGCGCGGGCCCTGTCCGCCGTTCGATCGAATCAGAAGGAATTCAAACAATGTTTGGCGACATCGCCCGCTTCTTGCTCAATACCGTATTCACGCTGTTCGGTGCCGCGCTCGTGCTGCGCACCTGGATGCATGCGGTCCGCGTCTCGCCGTACAACCCGATCACGCACGCGGTGCTGCAAGCCACCAATTGGCTCGTGCGGCCGCTGCGCCGCGTGATTCACGAAGGGCGCGGCATCGACTGGGCAAGCGTGGTGGCCACGTTCCTGACGGCGCTGGTCTATGTGGTGCTGATGATGGCGAGCGCAGGCATGGACGTGCTGCCGCTCGCGCCGACCGTCGTCGTCGTGGCGTTGCTCACGTTCGCGAAGTGGACGCTCAATCTCGTGCTGTGGATGACGATTCTGATGGCGCTGCTGTCGTGGCTCAATCCGGCGTCGCCCGCGTTCGTCCTGCTCGATCAGTTGACCGCGCCGCTGCTCAATCCGCTGCGCCGCGCGCTGCCGCGTATCGGCAATCTCGATTTGTCGCCGCTGATTCTGTTCGTGATCGTGCAGGTGCTGATCATGGTGCTCACGCGCGCGGCCGTCTCGCTGACGCTGTTCGGCATCTAAACGGCGCCCCCGCGCGGGGCGCCGGGACGGCCGGGGCCCCCGTTCAAATCCCGACCAGCAGCGCGCGCGCGGTCCACATGCCGAGCCCGGTCAGCAAGAACGAACCGAGCAGGTGCACAAACGCCACCGCGAGACCCCAGCCGAATTCGCCCTGCATCATGTGCGACACGACTTCGACCGAATACGTGGAGAACGTGGTCAGGCCGCCCATGAAGCCCGTGATCACGAACAGGCGCCACTCGGGCGCGAGACCGGCCTTGGCCGTGAAATATACGGCCGCCACGCCGATCAGATAGCCGCCGATCAGGTTCGACGCGAGCGTGCCGAGCGGCAGCTCCGGAATCACGGCATTCAGCGACAGGCTCAACCCCCAGCGCAGCAGCGCGCCCAGACCGGCGCCGATGAAGATCGCAAGAACGGAATAGAACAAGGCGGTTCCTTGTAGAAAAAGGGCAGCGCGGCCGGCGTCCATGCGCGGCGGCGAACGGCGCAAACAACCCGGCATTCTAGCGCCTGCGCGGCCGCTGGCGAACCCGGCGCGCGCCGCGCATGCATTACGTCCGGTTTCCCGGGCGTGCGATAATTGCGCTTTCTTGCGCGACCCGCGCCTTAGGCGCCCCACTCTTGAACCTGCTCCCCGCGCCCCTCGAGCAGTTGGCCGATTTCGACGAAATCGTCGATGTCCGTACGCCGCTCGAATACGCCGAGGATCACATCCCCGGCGCGCTCAACGCCCCCGTGCTCAGCAACGAGGAACGCGTGATCATCGGCACCATGTACAACCAGGTGTCGCCGTTCGAGGCCACGCGTCTCGGCGCCGCCATGGTCGCGCGCAATATCGCGCAGCATCTCGAAACCACGTTTGCCGAACGGCCGCGCAACTGGCGTCCGCTCGTCTACTGCTGGCGCGGCGGCAAGCGCTCGGCCTCGATGACGATCATGCTCAACATGATCGGCTGGCGCGCGCGCCAGCTCGAAGGCGGCTACAAGTCCTACCGGCGCTCGATCGTCGCCGCGCTCGGCGACGCGCCCGCGCGTTTCGACTTCATCGTGCTGAACGGCCTGACCGGCAGCGGCAAAACGCGGCTGCTGCACGCGCTCGCGCAAAACGGCGCGCAGACGCTCGATCTCGAAGCGCTGGCCGCGCACCGCGGCTCACTGCTCGGCGCGGTGCCGGGCGTGCCCCAGCCGGCGCAGAAAGCGTTCGACACCGCGCTGATCGCGGCGCTGCGGGGCTTCGATCCCGCGCGTCCCGTATTCGTCGAGGCCGAAAGCAAGCGCATCGGCCTGATCACGCTGCCCGACGCGCTGCTCGCGCGCATGCACGCGGCCGCGTGCGTGATGGTCGATACGCCGCGCGACGCGCGCGTCGAATTGCTGCTCGAAGACTATGCCCATCTGTTCGAACGCCCGGACTGCCTGCATATGCAGCTCGCCAAACTCGTGGAACTGCACGGGCATGCGCGGATCGCGGAATGGCAAGCGCTGCTGGCCGCCGATCAGCGCCGCGAACTGGCCGAAGCGCTGATCGAGCGCCATTACGATCCCGCCTACGCGCGCAGCAGCCGCAAGCAGTACGCGCGCCTCGAGCAGGCGCTGCGCTTCCCGTTCCGGCCCGACGCGCCCGACTGCGCCGCGCAGGCCCGCGCGCTGCTCGATCACGAATGGATCCGGCATCCGCCGCACACGCCGCTTCCGAGCGGCCCCGCCGCCGCGCGCGTGCGCACCGCTTGAAGCCGCCGACGCGCCGCGCAAGGCCTACCCGATAAAACCAAGGAACGAGACGATGCGACTGCCTGCGAGACTCTCCGCCAATCTGCTGGTCGAACTCGGCGTCAACCTGGCGCTGCCGTGGCTGGCCTACACGCTCGCGCAGCCGCATTGGGGCGAGACGGGCGGCCTGATCGCGTCCGCCGTGCCGCCGTTGGCGTGGAGCCTTTACGAACTGGCGCGTTTCAAGCGCCTCGACGCGGTAAGCCTGCTCGTGCTGGCCGGGATCGCGCTGTCGGTATTGGCCATGGCGCTCGGCGGCGGCCCGCGCATGCTGCTCATGCGCGAATCGTTGATCTCGGGCGCCGTCGGACTCGCGTTCCTGCTCTCGCTCGCGCTGCCCAAACCGCTTATCTTCTATCTGGCGCGCGCGACCGTGGCACGCGAGAGCGGCGCGCAGGCCGACTATTTCGACGAGTTGTGGCGCGAGCGGCCCGCGTTCAGCGCCGCGATGCGGCGCATGACGCTGATCTGGGGCGCGGGTCTCGTCGCCGAAACCGCGCTCAAGGTGTGGATGGTGTTCAATTGGCCCGTCGCGCGCGTACTCGTGGTGTCGCCGTTCGTGAGCTATGCGATCTATGGCGGCTTGATGGCCTATACGTTCTGGTACCGCAGACGCATGCGCGCGCGCCAAGCCGCGGCCCCTGCGGAGGCAACGGCAGCAGCGCTCGGCGCCGATCTCGGGGAAACCTCGTGAGCGTGCGCATCGTACGCCTCGGCACGCCGCGCGCACCCGGCGAGGGCTTGCGGATCGGCACCGTGCGGCGTCCGCCGCGCGGCGTGCCCAAGAGCGAGTTCGCGAGCCGCGACTACTACGACGTGTGGCTGCCCGCGCTCTCGCCGAGCCCCGAGCTGATGGCCGAGGCCAAGGCCGTCGAAGACGAAACGCAGTGGCAGCGGTTCGCGCGCCGCTTCCGCCAGGAGATCGAGCAGCGCGACGCGGGCAAGACGCTCGACGTGCTGGCCGCCCTCTCCCATCAAACCGATTTCGCGATCGGCTGCTACTGCGAGAACGAGCAGCGCTGTCACCGCAGCGTACTGCGCGCGCTGCTGGCCGAACGCGGCGCGAACCTCGGCTGACACGGCCCGATTCGAGGGTTTATACCTATCAAAGGCCGGTACAATTTGCCGCTAAAGCAGGGGTTCGGTCGTTGGCGAAGCGCGATGGGCAATGCAGCGGACAAACGTTTGCCGGTTCGTTTGTCAGCGGTCCTCTTCTGCGCGCGCCGCGCCGCCGGCCGGACATCCGCCTTCGTCCGCCGCGACGAAATTCGACCGAGCCACCGCACAGCAGGACACGACCATGTACGAGTTGAGACAGAACAACGGCTTGACGAGCGAGATCGGGCAGCTGGAAAAGACCATTCATACGCTGCTGCGCTTGCCGCGTCTGATGCGCGACGGTTACTGGACCGAACAGATCGACGGCATGCTCGCCGCGCCGGGGCTCGGCGCCGCCGACCGGCGCACGCTGCTCGGCCTGCGCGACTTGCTCGCTGCGCGCCTCGGTTACGCGGCGCGCGAAGCGGCCCGGCTCGCGGCTTGAATGTCTCGCGGGGCGGGGCGCCCGATCTTACAGCCCCGCCCCGTCTTACGCCCTACTCCCGCTGATCCAATGCGCGGCTGAAGCCCGGCACAGCCTCGCCCGGCGCCGCCGCGAGCGGTTCGGCGGCTACGGGATCGGCTTCGTCCAGCGCTTTCCCTGCGCCCACCTCGAGCAACTCTGCAGCGGTCGGCGCACGCTCGTTCAGCCCCTTCGTCAACTCGAGCGCCTGACGCTCGAATAGCCGGCGGTACAAGCCGTTATCGCGGCGCACCAGCGCGTCGTGCGTACCCTCTTCGACGACGCGCCCATGCTCGAGCACGAGCAGACGGTCGAGCGCGCGCACGGTCGAGAGACGGTGCGCGACCACGAGCGTGGTACGGCCGCGCATCAGCCGCTCCATCGCCTGCTGGATCAGCACTTCGCTTTCGCTGTCGAGGCTCGAAGTCGCTTCGTCGAAAATCAGGATCGGCGCATCGGCCAGGAACGCGCGCGCGATCGCCACGCGCTGGCGTTCGCCGCCCGACAGCTTGACGCCGCGTTCGCCGACCAGCGTGTCGTAGCCCTGCGGCAGCGCCGCGATGAACTCGTGCGCATTGGCCTGGCGCGCGGCCTCTTCGATCTCGGCGCGCGAGGCGCCGGGCCGCGCATACGCGATATTGTCGGCCAGCGAGCGGTGGAACAGCAGCGGCTCCTGCTGCACGATCGCGATCTGCGCGCGCAGCGACGCCTGCTGCACGCGCGCGATGTCTTGCCCGTCGATCATGATGCGGCCGCCCGACACGTCGTAGAGGCGCTGAATCAGCTTAATCAACGAAGTCTTGCCCGATCCCGAGTGGCCGACCAAGCCCACGCGTTCGCCCGGCGCGATGTGCAGCGACAAATCGCGGTACAACGCATCGGGCTGCCCGGCGTAATAGAAATCGACATGCTCGAAACGGATGTCGCCGCGCGTGATGCGGATCGGCGGCGCATTGGGCATGTCTTCGATGCCGAGCGGCTGGCTCTCGAGCGCGACCAGTTCTTCCATGTCGTTGACCGAGCGCTGCAGATTGCGCACGTGCATGCCGACGTCGCGCAAGTAGCCCTTGAGTATGAAGAACATGGTCAGCGCGAACGTGACGTCGCCGACGCTCGCGCGGCCGCGCGCCCACAGCAGCAGCGCGACACCGAGAATCGCGGCCTGCATCAGCACCAGCATGATGCCCTGCAAACCGCCGTTGAACGTGCCGCGCACCCAGGTACGGCGCGTGCGGTTGTTCCACTTCGCGATCACGCGCGCGAGGCGCGACTCCTCGCGCACCTCGGCGCCGAACGCCTTGACCACGGCGTTGCAGGTCACGGCATCGGCCAGCGCGCCGCCGAGACGCGTGTCCCACGCGTTGCCGAGGCGCGCCGCGGGCGCGACGATGGTGAGCGAGAAACTCACGGTGCCGATCACGTACAACAGCGAACCGAATCCGACCACCAGCCCCATCACGGGCCAGCGCAGGCCGAGCACGAGGGTCGCGCCGACCAGCATGGCGAGCGACGGGAACAGCGCGGCCAGCAGCGTATCGTTGAGCAGATCGAGCGCCCACATGCCGCGCGTGATCTTGCGCACGGTCGAGCCGGCGAAGCTGTTGGCGTGCCAGTCCGTCGAGAACCGCTGGACGCGGTAGAACGCGTTCGCCGCGATCTCGCTCATCATGCGCAGCGTGAGCGTGATGATGTTTTGGAACGCTAACTGGCGCAGCAGCGTGCCGCCGAGGCCGAGCGCGGTCAGGTACCAGAACGCGTGCAACGCGTGGCTCCAGCCGAGATCGGCAGAGGCGGTGCGCAGCGCGTCGACGAGACGGCCGGCGTAGACGGGCGTGAAGACATCGGCGAAGGCCGCGAGCAGCGCTGCGAGCGCGACGACACAGACGCGCACTGGCTGGCGGCACCAATGGCGCCACGTGAAGCCGAGCACTTGCTGGAATACCTGGCCGCCAGATTCGGTTTTTTTATTGAGCATGGGGAGTGTGCGGAGACGCCAGACCGGCCTGATATGTTACGACGAAAGCGCCGTTTAAGCATACCGCTACTACCGGCGCCGCGCGAGGGCGAGCCGTCGCCTCCGCCGGGCGGCGGATCAGCGTCGCAGCAGCCCTGCATGGCTTCGATCGAGCCAGACAGGACGCAGCGCAATGAAGCTTGAGATGACGTTCGGGACGTGCCCGTTCGGGACATGCCCGTTCGGGACCGCCCCTATGGGACGACCCGTATGGGCCTGCCCCTCTCTGGAAGGGGCACGAAACCCCGACGCCTTAGCGGCGCGGCGGCCCGCTGCGCGGCGAGCGCGCAGGCGCGCGTTCGTCTTTGTGACGGAAATTGATACGCCCTTTCGTCAGGTCGTAGACCGACAGTTCGAGCGTCACGCGGTCGCCCGCGAGAATACGGATATGGTTCTTGCGCATCCGGCCCGATGCATAGGCACCGACCACCGCGCCGTTTTCGAGCGTGACCCGATACTTGCTATCGGGCAGCACTTCGTCCACTACCCCGTCCAATTCCAACAGTTCTTCTTTTGCCAAATCAGATTCTCCTATTACTTCTTTTCGCGCGCGTGCGACGGTTGCGG
>JAOZJS010000945.1:0-16679 GCA_025882695.1 Amerodectes protonotaria
CACCATCTTCATCATGATCATCATCATCATCCAGAAGGAGAATGTACCAATTCTACACACACACGGTACTTTTAGTTCCCATTTTCTGTTTTCTAGTTTTGATCATCATTTTGCTCTTCTTGTCTCTTGTTTTCATGATGATGATGATGATTATTACTATTATTGCTGCTTGTCCAGCCAAACCAAAAACGAAGGAAAACAAAATCGTGCAACTAAACCTGAAATGATGATGATGGTGGTGGCGATGGTCAATTGACCAGCTTGTGTGTGTGTTATATGCGGATGTGTGCATGTCCGTTAAACACGAGACACACGGACACTTCCTTGACCGACAACCGACATGAACACCCAATATCCATTCATTTAGAACAGGGATGAGCAAACTTTTGAAATGAACCGATCAATTTAAATTTCAAAAAATTGTTGGATCTAAACACCTACGACGCAATCTCGCGAACAAGAGAACAAAAAATACGCCTTCCTCTCCTGTTTATAGTGTTTATAGTGTGTCTCGTCATCGACTCGAATCACCACCGTGGACCAATCAGAGCGAGAGAGATAGGAATACTGCTTTGTCTCCTGTTTAGCTGAAATGCGCTTGGTGGGCCGCACCACAAATACACTGATACACTGATAAATCATCATCTGGATATACCTCCTTCTGCTGTTGATAGTGTGTCTCGTCATCAGGTCGAATCATCACATTGGACCAATCAGAAAGAGGAATACACCTCCTTCTCCTGTTTATAGTATGTCTCGTCATCGTCAAATCATCACATTGGACCAATCAGAAAGGGGAATACTGTTTCGTCTCCTGTTTAGCTGAAACGCGCTTGGTGGGCCGCTGGTTGCTCAACCCTGATTTAGAGTAGTGATTCAAAAAGTAGTGGTGGCGGTGATGGTGTTTTCGAAGACCAAAGAACAAATTTGGTCAGCCAAAATCAAAGGCGCGAACAAGTTGCATTTGTGTCGGACAATATTGTTCTTGCTGTCTACCAATCTAATCCAAAGAAATTCAATTTTTTTGCTAATAAAACACAAAGAATAATAACAAGACTAAACGAACTATTCGGACTGACCAATCAACATTATGTTTGATGATGTTGATGACCGATAGGCGCCCAAAAAACAAACCTTTCTGATTGCTATTCGAGATCCTATCTTGTTGTTGGATGCAATCGTTGTCCAATACACGAACGGTTTTACCGAATCACACACACACACACACATGACCAACACATCCCCTGTTGATCACCACACAATATTTTTTTTGTCCGTAGCCCGACATTAGGACATAAGATTGGTGGCACACAAGCTCCGTTTTGTGTTGTGTGTATGTCAAGGAGTGGCCGCAGGCTCCCTTTTTAGCAATGTTTGAAACACACTTACAAAAAAACATCGCCAACCAAGAATATGTTGGCGAACAGGATTCGGGAAGGGCCATTCATTCATCTGATTGTGCTTCCAAGCTGCTTCTGGCAGACAATTATTACAGCATCAACAACATCAACAACGTGGACTACAACAATATGGCCACAATCAACTGATCACTATCCGATCGCACAATCCTTGTTGTTCATTCAGATTGTGTGTGTGATGTATCCGCAACCGTTTAATAATACCGCATACCATTGCATCAAGAAAAAAAAGTAACAACAAGAAATAACATGCCCAGCTAGCGCAGTAGTTAACAACAACAACAAGCGCAACAAGATTTCATTCTAATGATAATGATTTTTTGTTGCCTTTGTGCCTGTGATTGGCATAACAAACGATTAAAATTTCTGGGATTTCGTTGAATCCACTACACTCCACTCCACTCCAATAGACAGTGGTCAGTTGGCCAGTTACAAAACATGGATTCCAAGAAAAACAAGCTTTTGGTCCAAATGATAATAATAGAAAAAAAATAAGCCTCAGCCAAAGCTTTGTGCTGCCGCGATGGTGTTTGTTCAAGCTCAAGTTTGATCTATTCAAAATTTTGCAAAAGCATCCAATAGCCAGACATCTTCAAATGTCCAGTGTCTCCAATGGATCCTGATGGATCAACCAAAACAAACAAATCGATCCATCTTCAATATTTTCACATATTATTATTAAGGTTAGTGGATGGTTCCATCCATGGATCCCATGGAGTTGGCAGACAAAAGCATCACTTGCGACCAACTTGGGACTGTGCATTTTTCCGAAGGGAAAACACCAAAAAAAAAGAAACGAAATTGTGCACGGATTTGTCAATATAATTATCCGAATTCGAGCCTAATTTGAATTGATCATCAAACGGATCTCATCTTTCATCTTTCTTTGGTTAATCTCACAAGTTGGAGCCTTTCCTTGACCTGTGAAGACATTGGATTTCTGTCGTTGTTGAAATTTTCTGACCACATTTTTATTATTGATTATTATCATTGAGATTGTTGTTGTTGTAATCAAAAATGATCAGAATCAATCATTTCAACACACGCACACACACAGACAAAACGGCTGGACATTGTCCAGTTCTAATGGACCGATGTCCAATAACAACAGCCCAATGTATGCCTCCATTGAATCCTCTTATCATTCATTCATCTTGGGCCAGTATGGATCCTTCCATAATGGATGGCCGAAAACTTTATCTCTCTCTCTCTTCTTTTGATGATGAATAGCAACGGCAACAAAGGGCTCACACACAATCCTTAATTGAATACAAATTATATTCAATTCATGTCTCGAAGAAGAAGAAGAAGAAGAAGATATCTTCCAACTGGATGGGCGCTATGCTCATACTTTGTGTTACGTAATGGTGGACGACGTAAACCACCACCAGCACCATGATCATGGATGATCATTGGATTGTGTTTCGGTGCATCCTCAATAATGAATTGCTTTTTGGAAGGGAGAGGGGGGACAAAATGAATGAATGAATGAATGAATAGATGGAGGATGGATATTTTGGCTGCTTTAATTTATGTCAAAACATCAACGCAGAACAAGCCGAAGCCGAAGACAGTAGTGTTGTTCGGATGGCTTATGTTGTACACAACAGTGGTGGCCGAATCTTATTTTCTTGTTGAACATCTTTCGTTTGAAAATTCCATGCTCCAGTGTTTCGTTTATCAAAGCAGCATCTGCGCGCTTGTTGAACATCTATTGTTCTTTTTTTTACATTTACAAGAATTATCATGATAAATATTGTTCAACAAGAACAACATCATCATCATCATCATCATCATCTTGTTGTTGTTGTTGTTATTTATTAATAGCCCACACTGGATACTCTGAACGGACGGATGGATGGCGGCGGCTGCCGCTTAATGATAATTCGGATGATGCCCAAGTTGTTAGGCTCCAACATACTCGTTTGTATGTTTGTTTTAGGTGCGAGCGCGAGCGGATCAAGCTAGAACCTTGATCATGATGATGATGATGATGATGGCTCCCGTGGCTATCTAGGGCGTTTCAATCTCTTTTGTTTTGTTCAAGATGATTGATTGGATTTGGATCAATCAGGCGAATCGTAACACACACACACAGCACATACAGCATAACGGATAAGTATAACAAAAGCGAGAATGACACACCCTGATAAGGGGTTGCCCTTTTTTCTTTTGTTATGCAGTTTGTCAAATACGTCCACACACGCAGCAGCCAATCTTGTACAGAGCGAAAAGAGGAGAGCAAAGCAAATGTCCAATCAAAATTATTGAACTTTGCGTGCCTATGTTCTATAATACCGTTATACAGTGAATAAGCTACACCCCCAAAACGGTAGATCACGTTTTTAAATTGAATTTGAAAGACAACAAGAGCCAGCCCACCAAACGTTCGTTGAACGTTGTGAATATCAATTAATTTTGTATTTGTTTCGCTTCAGGAGGCGGACCATTGGATTTTTATTTTTATTTTTATTTTCCATCGGAAACTCCTTCAAGCAGTGTTCGTTCTTTGAAAAAAATGAAATTTTAAGCAAAACAAAAATCAGAAGCACGAACATCGAGCATTTCAAATCTTGAATCTCATCTCATCTCGCCTCATCTTATCTTTTCATTTGATTCTAGTTCTGATTTTTTTTGCATAAATATACCGAGAGAACGGAGGCCATATTATTATTATTATTATTATGGTTGTTGTTGTTGATCAATATCTTGGCAACAGCGAAAAAAACAAAATAAAAAGGAAAAGGGAATACACTTTCGGATGCTAATAATAATAATGACTTTTATTTCTCACTGCATCCATCTTCAAGTATTGTCCGCATCTATCCAAGTGTGCTGTGCTCGAGTCCAAGAATGAATGGCAAACTTTCGGGTGATGGAGATGAACACGGCCAAGATGATCGGCGAAGAACAAATCGTGATCCACCCGTGATTGTGTGCTCTATTGGTGCACTACTGATGCTGCTGCTTCTGCTGCCATAATGATAATGTTGATGATGATGATGGAGATGGTGATGCAAAAAGCTGAAGCCGAAAAAAAATCCTCGTCCTAGCTTCAGCTTTGGTGTTTCCTTTGGGTTTCCTCTTCTTCTTTAAAAATGATAAAAAAAATAAAAAATAAAATTTGAACATAATCACGAAATCCCTCTCTTGTGAATTCCAAGATGTTTTTTTTTCTATTTGAGATTAGACCATCCAGAGGAGGATTCAACGGCACCGCCCATTGTAGCGATGGCAGTTGGATTTTTTCGTTTTCGTTTTGTTGTTTCGCCTCAGAGGCGTGCGGTATACTGGTGAATCCAGGCACACACACACACATACACACACGCAATCTCATCAAAAATCCATTATACACACGAATGAATCCTACTTGATCTCCGTATACAGCCATTATTATTATTGTTATTATTATTATTATTATATTTGATGCTGCTTGCAAAAATGTATATTTGCTGCTAGGAATAATATGCAGCTGCTGTTTATGCTCTTCATCAGCCAGGTAATGCACAGGTAATCAACATGGATTACCCGAACAGGGAGAGACAGAGAGAGAGGTTCATTCATCTTATTCTGATGTTGGCAGTGGCCATCCTTGCCAGATCCTTATCCAAAAGGCATCGGAAAATTGTAAAAGTTGGATGGCCCACGACACCGTGCAACAATTATGATTAGGATTTTTATTAATCAAAAAATAATAATTTTTTTTTTAAGACAAGAATAGGACGATTAACTCTTTTTCTCCCGAATAATTTTTCGTTTGATCTTCTCGTCCGTTTTCAAATGGGCGTGTTTAATTTTTTTCGGTGGGCGCTTCTAGAAAATTTCCCAAAAAAAGGGAGTGGCGGAAAAGATTAGATTTCAGGATATTGGCCAATAAGTTACCTGCGAGATCAGCAGCAGCAGCAATGTGTCTATTGAACAGTATTATTATTCCTATTTCCATCACACAGGTATTGTTTGCCAAGCAACTTATCCGCTGGCTCTATCTACGAATCCGGATTCCATGTACTATTGAACCACATCATCATCATCATCATCATCAGCTTAAGAACATTAGGAGGACAAGCTACCTAAACGCTTTTGGCATTTTTCGTTTTTGAAATTTCTTCTCTGAAATTCTTTTGTGAAGTGTATCGATGCTAATGATTAGGGAGAGCGTAGGAAGCTGATGCTGGTAGCCTTGTTGTTGTAGTAGTTGTTGTTGTTGTACACTACAGGTAACAAAATTGTTTTCGGTTGTTGGTGTGTTTCGCTAATAATAATAATAATAATAATAATAATAATAATAATAATCTACCTATCTACTCCCTCACCGCCACCGCAATGATGATCCCGGATCTTCATATTTTTTTTTCTTTTATTTTCCTTTTTCTTGATCTTTCCACAACCACTACTTTTCCCTACGTTTCACGGATGAAGATGATGATGGAAATGAAGAAAAATTCTTCCCTTTCGTTCCCCCCAATCTGTATTACACTGTAATATTCTTAGCTAGTAGTTTTATAAGAAGAAGAAGAAGAAAAAATGGAAAATGCTAAGAAGATGAATAATGAGCTCAAAATTTCATTCTAAATGTAGTATCCTTTTTGTGAATCATTACGACTTGTAATATGGTCACTTTGTCAAAAATGAAATTTGAACGGAAAAAGAAAAGCGAGAGAGAGAGAGAGAGAGAGAGAGAAAAAAAAAATTGTTGATCTCATCAAAGCGAGAAACGAGAGAAAGCATAATAGCTTTTAAAACTAGCAGTGTGGTCGCTACGCTACGCTACTCCTTGGCTCCACCCACATCACTAATAGTTTTATTTGATTGGCTGAACGGAAAAATCCTTTCTCCTCCTTTTTCCCATTGACTGCTCTGCTGGTGTGTGTGTGTGTGTTGACCGACACTTATAACGCCTTTTCACAATTCACAATTGCTATCATCAAATCATTTCAAATCCATTCAAGGTTTCCAGCCACACTTGGGTTGGGCGCATTATTGGTTGATTGGTTATTGATTCCGGTGAAAAAAAACAAGTCACAATACACCAAAGGCTCTTGTTTCACCGGCAAACAATATCATAACAAACAAATAGAAAGAAAAAATTAGCCAAGACATTTGTTGATTTTATAATTGACAAGTTTCGACCACCATCAACACTTGAAATCGATTTCAGGTCAACCTGAAAAGCCACAAAAGTGCTTTTCAGGTGAGATTGAAGCTTTTAATGGCTATACTCTAACTGAGGAGGAAGAGAGATGGATTGATAGAATGGATCACTCGAACTTGTGGGCGTTTATGAGTGTGCCCTTAACAACATCCTAGGTGTGTGCGCTGCTATTAGGCTTGTCAATTTGGCGCCAATTTGTGCTGATGATGATTTTGTTATTCTTTTAGCTAATTATTTGTGTTATTATGTAATTGGTTGTATCCAAACTAAATATGGAATTCGATGTCGATATCTTCTTTATTTAAGCACCATCCGGATTAAGGATTGTCCGAATGTGTGTGTAATTTATGAATATTCATTCATTTTTTTTTCTAATAATTTTGGTTCCCTCATTAGGAAAACTATCCAAATCCATCCAAATTGTCCGATAAACCGTTAAACATTATTATAATTTTTTTGATATTAAAAAAATAATATCATAATATCATAAAAGTGTAAACACTTTTTTGGGCAGATGTGTGTGTGCATGAGGATGATTTATTTCATTTTTTTCTCTGTTGTTTTCTGAATTTCTGAACCTGAAGAGTGTTGGGCGTGTCAAATGTAGGGGTGTAATGTAGAGATCCATGTCCAAATCAGAATCTTTTAAACCGTGAACTGAATGATGAAATTTTCCTGAATAAAAAAAATGAACGACCAACAACAAATGAACATAAATATAAATCATGTTCTTTGTGAGAGAGTTTCAAGTGTTGGTTGGTTGGTGTTTGTCGCATGAAAATGAAAATGGTCTTGGCTTGGCCGAACCAATTTATGATATTTTCGAGAAGCCATAATAACCTGGCCATTGGTTGGCCAAGTAATAAAAGAAAGAGCGCGACAAACAACACAGGTAACATCTGCCCATATTTTTCTTTTACTAGAGAACGCAAGAGCAAGAGACCAGGCCAATATATTCAAGTCGCCAAAAAGTTATTACCCACCAGTGGATGGTGTTTGGATGGTGTGTTACTTGCTGGAACGTAGCGAGGGTCATAAATACGAAGCATATACCGATGAACACACACACACACACCTACTTGCACACCTCAGGTGAGAGCCAATTATTATCGTCATTATTTTATTATTATTATTATTATTATAATGCTTTAGTGAATGGGGAATCTGAATGATGGAAACGATTCTAGGTGTTTTTTGTTGTTTTGTTTTTGGTTCCAGGTAATAATTTCCCGAATATATGCGTGTGTGTGTGTTGGATTGTTGAAGTGTTGAAGTGAACTGTGGTTGGTGCTTTTTGGGTGGAGAATCTAGCTAGCTTGTATAGCTGTAGTGTGTGTGGTTTTTGATGTTTCAAAAATGATCGACAATCATAAATGAAAATTAAGAATATGTGTGGTGGAGTGCGCATTTCCCAGTGCAGAATCCAGACCCTGTTCCAGTTCCGCAAAACACACACGACAGGCATCTGCCTTGGCATCCCCGCGCGAAAAAAAAATAATACAAATTAATGTGTAAAGCATATATTCAATAATTAATAATAATGTCCAGGATAACAATCCAACACCGTTGTTTTAAGCGCGCGGCAAGAGCGTTGGCAAAACTGGATCTCTCGCTCGCTCGTTCGCTCCCTCTTCTTGGCATAAATTGATGCCATGATGCCAAGCTAAACTAAAAAGCTGAAAAGGTCTGTGTCAAATTAACTTTAACTTTTTGACCCGAAACACGTGTTACATAAGAGTGAGTCGGCGAGTGTACACTTCACTTAGGATCAATTTGTCCGAATTGACAACCAAAACGACGACCGTTCGACAATGATATGCTCTTGTTTACGCAAGCAAGAATCTTCTTCAAGCCTAGCCAACTGTCCAAACAACATGCATACATAGTGACAGTGTGTATCATTCCAAAGAGAATCCTTATGCGTGCGTGTGGGCTTTCATTAATTTGAATGATGACAAGACACACCAAAAGATCACTCAGCTCTTTTGTATGACCACACACAAACACACACGGGCTGCTCTGGTTTCTGGGCTGGTTTATTGGATCAAATATTGTGACATTTACACACACACACACACACACACGTTTTTTGACAGTGTTTGATCGTACGGACGGACGGCCGTCAAACTCTAGCCCAAATAAGAGAACGGAGAACGACAACGACAACGAGAACAAGAGGAAGATTGGTTGTTTGATTGACATTGTTGTTGTCGTTGTTGTTGGTTCTTATTGTTGTTCTTGACCAGTTCTCGGGTATTTGTGTCGTTTAGACGCTTTTATTGGTCCAATTAGAGCCTTCCCTCGGTGTGTGTGCAAGTGTGCGTGTGTCTGTGTCATCTGCCCAAACAAGGTTGATAAATTTATTTGAGGATTTTCGGGTTTTCGGGAACATTCATGGAACAAGAGAGAGAAAATGATCAAGGCTAGAGTGAGCCAGATTCTCAAATTGTTTAGTTGTCATCGTGTTGTTGTTGTTGTTGACCGAACAACAACAAGAAAAGGACTTACAGGCACACTGGTCACAATCAGGACAGTCGATAAATTGTCCAGTTTGTGTATCAAAAAAACTTGATCAATAATTTACTGCGAAATGCGAAGGAGAAAAATAGCAAAAGAATTGAAATGATCGGACGCGTGCCTGCCAAAGGGGCCAAAGGTATCGTGAAATCAATCGATTTCACAATACTTTTTCTCCTGTTGCCCCTTATTGCTTCGGCTTAATTAGATCAATGTGTTTTGGCTGTGATCAAACGAGCGAGCAAACAAGCGAAATCCAATCCAATCCAAAAAAAACCAGCTGCCTTTGGTAGTGGTGATCATTGTTGGTGACCGAAAATAGGGTCCTAAAACTGTTAGCCTGTTTTTTTTTGGAGATTGATCTCTTTTCGGAACTCCTCCCCGTAACATCCCTAGGACCAATCTGGTATCTGTCTAACTGTGTCTATCTACCAATGGCTGCATGTCGGAACAATAGAGCTGGATGTTTACAGTTATATGATAATATTGGTGTTCCATGTTCTGTGTCCAGGTGTCTTGTTGAAAATCCCACAAAAAATGGCTTCAATTCAGCTAGTTTGTTTGTTTGCTTGCTTAGCTGCTGAATGTCCAATAATCCTAATAAAAATCCTTGCTTTGGATTTGCCGGAAGAATTCAGGAAAATTCCACCCCTTTTGAAAAAGGGAAAAGAAGTTTACTAGCCCGGAACCGCCTCAAAACAAAATCACAGGCTATATTCGATCTAGAATTTTTTTTAGAAGCGCTTCAACATTTTGGGTGTTGGTCGGAAAATGGGACAATGTTCATCTATTTTTAGATTTTTGGCCGAAAAAAAAACTTTCGCTTTTGATGATTTTATGATTTTACCTTTTTACCCTCTAGATCAGTGGTGTTTAACCAGCGGCCCATCAAACAACAATTTTTGGTGCGGCCCACCAAGCATGCAATGCGAAATGAAATGCTAATCAGAGATACGAAGCAATACTCCTCTCTCGCTCTCTGATTGGTCCAGTGATGATTTAACCCGATGACGAGACACACTATAACACTATGAAAGGCGATCAGCTTTAACCAGTACAAATCTGTGCATGTTTGACGCCTATAAGAACCGTTTTCCCCTCTGATTTGTTCATTGTGATGATTTGACCTGATGACTGGATACACTATAACACTATGAAAGGCGATCAGATTGGACCAGTACAAGTCTGTGCATGTTTGACGCCTATAAGAGTCGTTTCCCCCTCTGATTGGTTCATTGTGATGATTTGACTTGATGACAAGACACACTATTTACAAGGGAAGAAGGCGTATATCTGTTCTCCTGCGCAGAGATGTCGTCGTAGTTCTACACATTCTACACACTGCTTTATTTGCGGCCCGTTGATTCAAAAAAAAGTTGCTCACCTCTGCTCTAAATTGATCTATTTTCGGACTGTTTATTGTGACAATTATCACAGGTTTTGAATGAAATCGAAATTGGAACCTTGGGGCCCACACACGCTTACTTTTCGGACAAGGACGGGCTTCGAGGACTTGGTTGAAAGCCAAGTCCAAGATCAAAGCGACGAAAAGCAGCGCGAAAAAGAGAATAAAAGTCCAAAAAAAATCTTTGTTTTGCTTTGATCTTCTTCTTCTTCTTATCGTTATTCTGTGCGAGGATTGAGCTTAAACTATAAATCACCAACCACCATTGATAGCACCCATTCGAAGAAACATGGACATGGAAACGTTGATTCAATTTTCGGACGCTGAAATTCTGTCCGAGTTTAATCCGCTGGAAAAACCGAACCAGTGTTCACCAAATTCATCGACCAAACACGGTGTGATTGAATGATATTCGCGTAGGGTCTCTGTTTGAGTTTGTGTGAGTTTGTATGTGTATGCAAGTATCACTCGAATCGAATCGTGATTTCCGTTGAACGTCCTTTCGTCGTTTAGTTGTACTAGTCTTTTTGTCTACAGGTTGATATCAATAGGAAAACGACCATGATGGTCGACAATTTGATCACGATGATCACTGGACCTGGCTATCATTCACCCGAGCACAAATGGAAAGAAGAGAGAGAGAGAGAGAGAGAAAGAGAGTTGATGAGAATTGAAAAGAATTGATGGTGCCTTTTTCCCTGGTAGGTCGGTCGAGCCTTCGCGGCAGCGCTAAGAGGTTTCGATTTGAGCCCATTTAGCAAGACAAACAAACCACGCTAAACCCAAAATTTAAGATCGAAACCAAACCAGAAAAGCCGTGGCCAAGCCGTGGTTTGCCGAGACCTAGCAATAGTGAGAGGATAACCTACGGTTATGATAACCAACAATCTAAGTATAGACGACGAAGAGTTCGCGGCGGCGGCGAAATACAAACAATGTGTGTCCGAGACTCCGAGAGAGACTCTGTTTTTCGCGTAAATAATTCTGAAAAGGTTTTCACCTTAGTCTGAGAGCGAGAGAGCAAGAATCGTGATCGATTTCTTCGTGTTGATATAAGGTGTTACAGTGATACTGATAGTGATGATGATGATGATGATGATGATACCTGTTCCTCTGGTTTTTCGTGTCCAGTCATAATTTTATCATTATTATTATTATTATTCTGTTTCAGAGAACTATGGCGCTTGCTGGCTGGGGTTGGGGGTCATCAATTAAAAACAAACTCGAAATAGCAGTGAGAATACGAGACTAGAATCTAGAATTAGTCTGCGAACCTGAAAAAAATCACCTGAATGTTGTTCATTGAATGAATCGATACGGTCCCATCTTCATTCATTGAGCAAAAAAATTAGACAAAAAATCGTGTCGAGTAACTCGTGAAACTTTTGAATCTTCTTCTTGATGGTCTTCATTCTTAAAAATAAAGTCTTATTCCTTTAATTTTCTAAGGACGTTCGGCTGGCCGGCCGGTTGGCTGGCTGGCTGGCTAGCTTGACTCTTCCGTTGCCGTGTCGCAAAACTGTCGTGGTGGTGGAACTAGATGGTCACGATCGAGCCATGTACGGTCCTCTTTGAGAAAACAATTATCGATCACAAATAGAATCAGAAAAAAAACCAACAACAATAGTTGAAAAAAAATAAAAATCCAGCGAAAATCCGCAATCAGCAATTGAATCCTTCAGGGCACACCGGAAACACGTCTACCCTTTGACCTTCAACTTCTTCTACTATCATCATCATTATCGTATATTTTTTTTATTTATATAATCAATCAATTATCAATCAATAAATACAAAGAATAATAATAATAATAATAATGATCTATCAAGGATCGAGGGCTAATTTTCCACATCAATATCAATTTCATCATCATCGCCGTATTGGGCGTCATCGTGCCCGTGGTGGTTTTTGGGTGTTGGATCCAAAACCTGATCGTTTCTTGGTTCCTGAAATGAATGATGACGATGATGATCGTTGATGGCCACCTTTTCTGATCTATTTTTCTTAAGTTTCAATTTTCGATTGATGGCCGATGTTGATCGGCCATCATTTTGATCCATCATCAAGTTTTCATCAATGTTACCAATGTTCTGTTGGCGGTGAAAATCATTTTTTTCGTTTTTGTTGTTGGCCATTGATTTGGCTGTATGTTCCCCAGCTCCTGCTGCAGCTTTCATCAATGCACGAATCTTTTCCCGATCACTTTCATCCAATTCATCATCATCAATATCTTCTTCTTCAACGAGATCTTCAACAACATCATCTTCTACCATTTCTTCATCTTCATATTCGTCGTCGTTAACATTATCATCCGAATCGTTCACATCTTCAATCATTTCTTCTTCTTCTTCCTCCTCCTCTTCCTCCTCTTCGGCAGCATCCATATCTTCATGATCGAATGATTTCTGTCTGTTTTTGTGAATTAGCGATTTCCGTTTTCCATTCTGTTGCAGTGATGTGGTTTCCTGTTCTTTTTTAAAGTTTGTAGAAGATTTAGCAAGTATAATGGTGGAAGGTTCTTGAAAATATTGCCTAGAACTATTCAATGGTGGTCTACCGCGTACAGGATTTTGACTTTGATTTTGTTGTTCACTTGTTTTAGGCTGTTTGATGTCCGGAGCCGGTGGTGATTGACTATTGGAAGCACTGGGAATTGCTGAATCGGGTAAACCAAACGAATGTGTCAACATATGTCGACGGAGATCACAGTTTCTTCGAAACTCTTTACCACAATCTGTACAATTGTATGGCTTTATATCTGTATGAGTCAGTAGGTGTGTCTTCAAATTGGATCGTTGGTTGAAGGACCGCCCACAAGTAGGACATTTATGTGGCGAGTCATCCATGTGCAATATTCGATGTACGGCCAACGTACGTGATTGGCAAAACCCTTTACCACATTCGTTACATTTAAAAGGTTTCTCTTTGGAATGTATGTAACTAATAAGCAGTGAAATAAAGAAAGGCAAAGGGGTTGGGCATAAAACAAACGAACATTGATCATCATCATCATTTATATAGGTCGGTGTCAGTGTTTACAGGATGGTGGTTCATCTCCCTGAAACTTTTCGAATATATACTGTAATGTTTTTTTCAAATTCACACTTACCGATGATCCCGAAGATGATCCTGGCGCCGAAAAGCTTTGTTACATATGTCACACGTATATGGGCGTTCATCGGTATGGGTGCGTTCATGAATCAATAGATTATAGGATTTGGTGAAACGTCTTTGACAATATCGACAAATGAACTCCTTTTTCGGTCTAGATGAGATCCTATTAACCCGTGCTAATTTTCTTGAGAAATAATCAGCCAAATGTGGACTTTGATGCTGCAAAGTGGTCAACAGTGATTGTGGACTAAAATTAGGATGAAAGAATGGACTAGCTTGCGTTTTCCCATCTTGGGTCAATGTGGCGAATGGGCCAGAGTTTAGCAGCGTTAACATTTTATTAGTTGGATCCGCTTCGTATGATTGCGCAAATGATTTGTGTGTCATCATAATTGGACCATTATTAGGAACTGTGTTAGGTGTACCGGAATGTGTTACGCTGGTCGGGGATTTTTTCGTTTCATTGCTAGGCTCGTTTGTGTGTGATTCTTTTTTACCTTCAACCGCCGATTCAGCTAAACGAGCGAAATCAAATTTTGAAGATTTTGTACTTTTCCCTGAATTTCTGTTCATCATCGTGGACAGAGAAGGAGCGTGAGGACCTGATGTTGGTGGCAGGAGTTGCTTCTTGCTGCTAATATTCAACTTTTGATTCTCATTGGATGTGTGTTCACCTAAATTCATTGAAGATGCAACATTCAAATCACTGTGTTTACTGTGTTTAGATGGTAGCCGTAGTTTTCCATTCATTGGCGGCAAACCATTCAAATGAGATGATTTGTCCATGACTGTCGCAAGAGGATGATTGGCATTGGTGGAACGTTGCGTGTTGGGCGGTAACGATGGTTGAGCTGTGGCTGATAGAGGAGGTGGTGGCGTATGGAGGTAATCACCAGCACCGATGGTGGCGTTATTGGAAAAATGATGCAGTTTAGCTGATAGATGCATCGATGGGCTTACACCATTGGATGATGGGGGTGGTCCAACGGATCTATTGCTGCCATTATTGAATGAAACTGCTGCTGCTGCTGCAGCGGCTGCTGCGTTGGCCAAAAACGTGCTGTTTCCACAATAGGGGCTCAAAAATGAAGCTAAATGATTCGGTAATAATTGTGATAGTAGTTGATTTTGTATGGCCAATTCATTGGCCATCATTGTATTTGAAGATGGGTTTCTTGGTTGAGATGGTGGAGCAGTTGGAGTAGATCCGGGAGGAGGAGGAGGAGGAGGCTGTGGATGCAACGACATCGTTGATGTTTGATGTATCACTGATGGAAAACTATTGAAACGACCAGTAACGTTTCGGCCGCCGCCGCCATTGATCATTGTGAATGAAGCTGGTCCACCAACAGCTCCAGTAGGCATCGTCGTCGTGGTAGTATGAGATGGTGGGGGTGGTTGTGATTGTTGTTTCGGGAAAAACCCTTGTACAATCTCAACAGGAGGTGAATGATGCGAATGGTGGGAATGATGTTGATGGTGTTGGTTCAGACGCAGATTAGAATGATGATGTCTAGGCCCGGCCAACAAATGGCCGGCCGTTGTCGGTGAGGCCAAATTGGTCGCATGGACCATAGTAGTAGTAAAAAGTGGATATTATGTGGGCGTGGTAGATAAGTGTAGATCAGTTTTGTTTTTCGGGAAATTATTATTTTAACAATAAATCTGCAAATCAAAAAGAAAGGAAAGCAGATACGTTAGACTTGAGAATAATTGTCTGGAATAAAACAAAAAGATTCAATCATGAAACGGAAAGCGATTGCAACAATCGATGGCCAAAATGGATGGTAGATGTTGAAGATAATCATGATGATCATGATCATCAATATGCAGATTATAAAAGTAGCAACAAAACAACCTGAACAACCTAAAGCAATAATAACGATTGCTTTTTTTTAATTGTTTTGGCAATTTAGAAAAATCTGAAACCAACAAGCAAGCAAGCCTAACCACAGCACTACACGTAGCACGTGTAAGAATTGTCTGAAATTCAGGAGAAGGATGGGAAGGAGGAGGACAAGATGAAGGAGGAGAAGATGAAGATGAAGGAGAAGCAGAAACCTTCGAGGATATTTCTATATAGGAATGGTTGACTGGTTTCAATCCTTGAATGATAACTTGTGGTTGTGGCATTTTGAATCATTGATATTGATCTCTTCGACTAGCCAGAGCTAACTGACCAATTGTGTGCCTTCGTGTGTGTGTATGTGGATGTCTAAATTATGGATATACCATCCCATCATTAACTTTCTGCAATAAGATTTATTAATGATAATGATCATGGTTAAATTATCATCATTTCATTTCATTGTGGTGGAGAAAACAGATTTTCCTAAGCTTTTGTTTTTATGGATCAAACTCTATCTCTCACTCTCTCTATCTTGGATTCTGTTTCGGGAAAGAGCTTGTTCTTTTTCTTCTTATCCATTCATCCCATCTAACCTGCTCACCACAAAGATAGGCTACTGGCAGAAAGAGCTTAAATCGGAGAAGATCGGAGAGATAGGAGGATAGGAGATAGGAGGCCTCGGTCGGCCCGAAGGCACACACACCACACACCAGGTGCTTAGTGAATGAAGATCCCGAAGATTTTTACCTGAAGAAATTATGAACACTCTGGACAATCTGGAACCTGGAGACCTAGCTAGAGACCTAGCTAAAACATTCTAAAAATTAATGATGATGATGATGATCTGTATGGATTCAAGAACGTCACCTCAAAGATAAAAGTGTCACCCTAAAGAGAGAGAGAGAGAGAGGTGTTGTTTAGGAGGTCACACACACACGGGTATTATGTGTCTCTGTCTATTTGTTTTCCACTTTCTCGAATGCTCGAACGGTAATATACCAGCGGTGTTAAGTGGCTTTAGCTCTCTACTTTGGCCAGTTTCATATATTCTTTATTTGGGTTTTTTTTCTTGTTTTCTTATCTGGCCATTTTCCCACCGATTTGTTTGTCTGTGTGCGTGTGTATTACCACAGCCGAAATCCACACACACACGGTCATTGATACTACGACCATGCGGTCAGATCGGTTTCCAACTATATATTTTTTAATGTCGGTCTTGGACCT
>JAOZJS010000946.1:0-16674 GCA_025882695.1 Amerodectes protonotaria
CAAGTGATATGATCAAATTTGATCTCTTCTTCTGATCTGATGTTTAACATGGCTACCGTATTCATTTGTACGGTGTTCGGTGTTTTGATTTTGTTTGTTTGTTTGTGTTTGTCCAAGCAACATTGAAGCACTATTTATCTTTGCAAATGATAGATTAGGCTTCGAAACATTTGTTACTGGTTGTTTGAGCTTCGAAATGGAATTTTATTTTTGCAGATGCCAAAATTCGAACATCAAACACCGAGAGAGAGATAATCACATTTACCACACCAAATCAACATTACACCGAGAGGAAGAGAGGAAGAGAGAGAGAGAAGCAGAAGATTGATAGCAAAGATAGATGGATCAGATCACCACCAGTAGAACCAACTTAGATGAAATGTTGGGTGATTGGTGCTCTCTCCCGGGTTTACCATCTTTACCATCTTCATCATCATCATCATCTTCGATGTTCACCCGAACGATATATAATCATCTAATCGTCAACCTTGTCTGTCACCCACGACAACACGTATCGTCGTTTCACTAACAAAAGATGATACATGATAACCGCATGCCATGGTCCATGGACCTTGTCCCCTCCCCCCCGAAGGAGGATCGTTGACCTTGTGGCATGTCCAAAAAAAAGATCTGATCCTAAGACTGATCTTGGACACATCTTTTGATGATCCACATCATCGGAAGTGCCACATCTGTGGCTTTGTTTTTTTTTGTGTGTAGTCCTGTCTACCTGTATTGTTGTTGTTCTTTGTTTTTATGAATGAATTGAACTGACAAACAAACAAACAATCCCAGCGAGAGAGAGAGAGAGGTGAAAGGTGAAAGGTGAGGCTTGGACAGGAGGAGGAGGTTGTGAAAATTCTAAAATTCCAGTTGCTTGCATGTTCTTTTTTCTTCTGTCCGTTTCTTTAGGCTTGGCACGGGTTCGAAATTTTGATGGGTTGTTGTTGTTGTTCGTGGTGTGTTTCGACACCACCACCATCACCACCATCAACCTTGTTGTTGTTCGACATCCATCCAAGTCATCTTGGCATTTTTGTTCTTTTTTTTGTTTTTTGTTGTTTTTTTGGCACCTTTCCCCCCAAAATCGTGAAGGTTGATGATGATGATGATGCAGTGCGTGTACTGATGTATGTCAAGAAGAAGAATTCGATGAATGAAAATCGAATTTTATTTGAAATTCGAATTGAAATGAATGAAATTTTTTCGTTGTTGTTGATTCGGCTCGAGATGGTCGAGTGTGTCCGTGTGTGTGTTTTACGACGTGCGACAATAGCTTCGTGTTACCTGTTTTACCTGTCTGTGTGTAGTAAAACAATAAATCCGAGGTACCGAAACGCAGAAGCCTGAGCAGCAGCGAGAAAGAAAAAAGATTCGAAAAGTAGCAGCAGAATAGTTAGCTCGACTATAGTTAGTTAATATTCGAATTCGAAGCCAAAAAAAAATTCGAAGCAAAAAAAAGCAAAATTAGCGAAAAGCAATAATTTTTCTGTTTTCAGCTTTGGTGTGTGTTTTATTTTATTTTATTTATTGATTTTGATTTTGATTTTTATTACGAAGAAGAAGAAGACAAAGTATAAAAAGTATAAAAATAATTTCAAAAATGAAGAGGAACATGTTCATTGAGGAGGAAACTAGCAGAGGGGGCAACAAAATAGCTGGTGGAGGATGATGGTGTGTTCTCGGTCGATTCGAGAATTTTATGTCCTTGTTGTTTGTTTGTTTGATTTTTGGTTGGTTCCCCGTTTCGGAAACTAAACTAAACTAAATCATCACACACACAAGCGGATCCGGGAGGGAGGGAGGGGAACACCACCAACCAGGGGACACCAAAGCTAATCCCGGATTCGGTAGTAGCAAGCGAAGCAGCGGCAGCAGCAGCAGACTTCATTCATTTGCATGCCAAGCGCGCGCATGCGCACTCGCGCTAACTTTTTTTTTTAAATGTAGTGAATTCAATTAGCGCTACACAATAAATAATTGAATGCACCGACAAAGACAAAAGTACCGTTTTTTTTAAATTTCATTTCAAATTTTAAAAAATCAACATTTTTTATTTCCAGGATTCAGATTCAGCTTCTGAGATTTCCGATTGTCATTCTGCATTTGTTGTTTGGCGCCAAACACACATCATCATATATTTTGGGAAAATATACCACCAGTAGAAAAACAATGGTAAGTTTTGTTTGTCGCGTGTTTATGCACATTGCCACAGAACAGTTATATGGCCAGGATAATGATCCTGTGTGTGGATCCTGTGTGAGGTGTCACCATCCATTATGATGGTTCCAGGATTCTGGTTTTTCGCTTGTAATTTATCCGGCCATATCTTTATGATGGTTTTGTATCAGATTGTGTGCGTGTAACGACAATTAGCCCATTACCGATGCCACGTGTCGAACGTTCATTTTCCAAAGTCATGATCTCTATATTTGTCTTCCCGGGAAAACCACCACCATTGGTGTTATGGTGTTGATGATCCTCACGTGGTACAGTGTGTAGTGTAGTGTGGTGTTCCAGGAGGATACCCGCTCACTTAATCATCATTCGTCACACGACCAACAATGAAGCCGTGAAGCGATTAAGCGAGTGTTTTCTAGGGCAAAGGGTGCCCACCAGAAGCACCTCAAGCTACATGCCTAGTGCATCCCTCCACCGTCAAAATGGTGGCATTTTTATGATTAACATAATAAAGTCATCAAAGTTTTACCTCTCTCTCTCTTCAGCTTGTCCATAGCCTTCAGCCAGGGATTCTCTCTCTCGCGCCTGTATTCTCATGGCGCCCCATAGTAGTAAATGATCACATTATCATGTGATCTTCCAGGATTCCCAAAAGGTAGTGTGTTGTCCCGAACTACCAGTCACACAACAGTTAACACATTATTGACAATATTATTCGGCGGCGGTAATTCGCGGCAAATTCTATCGTCGCTTCTTCTTCATCTTGGTCGTTTTTTTTGATGATGATTTTGATTTTGATCATTTTGATCATTTCTTCTTCAAAAAGCCGAGATGCCGATGCCGCTTCCTTGGAGCCGCCACGAAAAAAATTTCACGGAGGGTATTTCTGGCTCGAAAAGATTCAAGATAGCCACGGCCATCCCGAAACCGATACCACGAAGAAGAAGAAGAAGAAGAAATTTATTGATTTCTCTTATCGCCACACACACACACACACACACCAACAATTACACTGATCAAATGATGTCCAAGTGTCGTTGCGATGATGTTCATTGTGGGCCACCGTTTTGAAATTTTCTTCTTGTTGTTGTTGTTGTTGTTGAAATGCACGCTAGACGATGCTTCTTTTTGGCTGGCCGCATCTTTTTTCCTAACCTAACGATTCTACGTTCGAACGATAGATCTGAAGAACCGCCGCCAGCCATTCGGAAGAAGTAGGTATGTATGGCACAACGACGGCGAACAACGAACAACGAACAAAACGAAGAAGAAGAAGACGAAGAAGTAAATGAAGATACAAATCGAATGAAAAAAATAGCGATGATGATGATGATGATGAAAATGTATAACCACACCACCAAATCGAATCGGTTCCCACGCTTCAAGACCAGCAATAGAGAGGGAGAGAGAGAGAGAGGCAGCGTTTTGTCGCCTCGCCTTGACTTGCCTTGGTAGCACTACGTCCCGTGATTGGCTACTTGGCTTGGCTTGGCTTGGCTTGGCTATCACGCCAACAACAAAAACAACAGAAGCCGCAAAAATTCACCACTGTTGGAAGATATTTTAAGATATTGTTTGATGTTTTTGTTGTTGTTGTGGTCTTCGTGGTCGTCGTCGTTGTTTCATTCAAATCGTTTGGGAATAATTGAATTGAATCCTCGGCCGCGGCTACTACTAGAAAAAGGGATTACTACGTAGAGAGAGGGAGAGAGCACTCTTGATGATGATTATTATTATTGCTCCCGACCAATGATGCAATTTCATTCATTGATTTTTTCTGTTCTCCTTGAAGGATCAAAAAAAGAGATTAATCGAACACATATATAGGTTGATGATCAACAATCGGATTATTAGAGAGTATTAGCAATCAAGTGTGTTCCGAAAAACGATCGGTTTCGCTAATCCACAACTTCACAATCAAATTTAGAATTCGAATTCGAACATAAAAGAGGAAGGAAAAACGTTCGAATTTGAAAACGTCATTTGTGGACAGCTTCAGGACGGAAAAGGGGGCAAGAAACCAAGAAACGGAAATCCTGCTCAATGATTCCTTGATCAAATCAACAATGATGATAATATCGGAAATATGATAAAATAAAAACAAACATCACGAAAACTTGGCGTCTTCACACACACACACACACTGGCTCCCAGGATCCGGTTTTGGGGAGCCAGTGTGAAATATTATGCCCATTGATTGCGCAATAGCGCTGAAATTGAATTCGAACAGCAAAACAACACACACCAGAATCCAAATGGAATCAATTGAGGTGTCATATATCGGTGGTTCAAGGGTCAAACACACACACACACGCCATCACCTCGTATGATTATACAATGTGGAGCAACAATGTGAAGCAAGCGAGTGATCGGGGGGGACGAAGCGAAGGGGGGGATGATTCCCGGTTACGTAATAAAATGATGTATGCAAATTATATGCAAATTAAATGCAAATTTTATTCTGTTGAAAAGCGTGCACTGAATATTGTTGTGCATATGCACATTCAGTATGCACGTTTCCGATAGACAGAACAAGAACAGTGAACCTGGTGCATTATGTAATGTTGATGCTGGTTGATGATGATGATGATGGATTGCATAACTGTTGTTGTTATGCAATCCAACAACAATTATACCTGGTTCAATGATTCGCGCGCGACCTTAATATATTATTCATATGGGCCCTGCAGCAGGTCTTCTTGTTGTTCTTCCCGAATCCAGTCAGCCATGTCCACTTGTGTGATGTGTAGGCTTCAGTGTCAACCTTTTGACTTTTGACTTTTGACACCGTTCCGAACATTTGATTGATTTTGGTCAAAAAGCCACTAGGCGGCAATATGTTTTTCAAGTGTGTCTTTATCTCGTTCTCTCTCTTGTGCGCAGAATCAAATCGAACCCGCATCATCATCATCATCATTGGCCGTGGAGGATGGGAGTGGCTTAGGAAGGCCGGCCGATAACAACAACAACAACAACAACCAAGTCAAGTATCTACAGTGTTGGCGATGCTCGTGCTGGATCCGCCCTGAACAATTAGGTAAGGCGCGGGGCTACAGCAGCGCTGGCATTAGCAGCAGCGGCAACAATCCAAACCCCACAGATTGTCTATAAACCTTGTTTTTTTGTCTGTCTGTCTGTCCATCCTTCTGTCCGTCTGTCCATCCATCCTTCTGTCTATCTGTCCGTCCGTCTGTCTGTCTGTCCCCTCCCGTAATAGTTTTCCGTATACCGGTAAATCCTGGCTCACCGGATCCATCAACCAAAGCCGTTTACTATTATTATCATTTGGATTGTTTCCATTGTTTGATTTGCCAATGTCCATTGAGAAAAGGACAAATGTTTGGTTTGCGATCGGATTCCGGATCGATTTATTGCCATCAACATTATCCACCACCACCACCACGCCCGCCAACGACAAACGATGGGAGGGGCAAGGAAGAAGAAGAAGAGAAGAAGATTGTTGTTGTTGGATCATCAATCAATCAAAAACAAGGTGGGACACCATTCGAGATATTGTTGTTGTTGTTGTTGTTTTTCCTACGACGACGACAAAGCGCTTGCTCGCTCCTAATTGGCCAAACCCTTGTCTGATGACGCGTTACAAATGGAATTTCCAGAATGGAATCGGATTGCGATGTTGTTCAGTGTTCCTTCTAATTCAATCAGAATCAATGATGGTGGTGGTGGCGGTGGTGGTGTTTGATCATTGACGGACGGACCAAACGAAACGAACAAACGAATAATTCTTGGAACTGTCATCTTTGGGCCACCGTCCACCGATCAACGAACGAACGATCATTCGATTCTTAATCCTTCCAGCAAACACATGCACACGAAAGATTTAGCGAGCGCGCGCTCGCTCGCTTGCTCACGGAATCTAGCTTTTGATGATACGAAACACGCGACCTTTTCGTCGTCCCCCCGTCTTGATCCTGGAACACCACCAATCCTGGAAACATACAGACATAGCGAGAGCCAGAGCAAGAGCGAGCAGAGAGATTAGCGAGAGACAAACCATGACAATCATTCTAATTTTTTTTTTGTTCGGTTGTTGTTGCTGCGATGCCGCCTATTGAAACAAGCCAACAAACAAGAATATTCTTCTTCGACGTGTGTCTGGTATTTTCGGTTGATCTCTCGCTCTCGCTCTCGCTTTCGGTTGTTATGCGATTGCCTTTAGAACACTCTGGATCCTCTCGGCTTTTAATCTGGCCAACAAGAACAACAACAACGACAACAACATCAAAACAAAACTCCCGAATACTTTGGCGGATACTTTTTGGCTCCCTTCGCCGCATCCCTTCGTTCGATCCTGGTACAAGTGGAAATGCGTTGGCAAATGTGTGTATTCGTTTTAATACTCCGCTCAGAACAACACACACACACACACACACACGGCACGGTATAACCGACAACATTCTAACAAAACAGAAAAGCCGATTAGCAATGTTTTTTTTTCTCCTTCTCCTCCTCCTTCTCCTTCTCCTCATCCTCCTTCTCATCCTCCTCCTTCTACTGCTGCTGCTGCATGCTAGCTTGGTCTTGGTTGTTGATTCTCTCTTCGGGAAAAAAACGGAAACACGAAAACGTGAACGAAAAACGTGAACGTGAAAATTCTTGTTCACGAAATCTTGTTCTTTTGAATTCGATTTTTTTAGGGATTCCAAGTATTCTAGAATCCTGGAATTCGGGAATTCGGGAATCCCAGAATCCTTTGCTTTACATCTTTTTTCTTCAAAGCAAGCTAATTACCAGCAACAGCAGCGGCTGCAGCAAGAAGCCTTACGGACCAGGATTCTCTCTCTCACTATTATTAGTATTGCTTATTGGTATGGTTCTGGATCGGAACCGAAAAATGATACCCGTTTTGGATCCGGGTATTCCCGGTTCCCGGTCCCGGACATACTAAAAGGTTCCAGAAAATCTTTTGACAAGTTTATTAGCTAGGCGTGCGTGTGTATGTGTGTGTGTCGATGTGTGTCCGTTCTCAGGTTTACACACACACACGCACATCAACATAACAATCATGTTCGGTGGGAATCCCACAAGGTCCCTTCGGTCCTTTTAGTCGGCCCATTCAAATGCAACAGCAACGGCAACGGCAGCGACAACATCCCTTGTGATCTATTGTGATCTATCCACGTTATACACATTGCACACGCGCCCGCCTTTTTTTCAAAAAACGAAAAAAACAAAACAAAACCGAAAAATAATAATAATAATAAATTTTCTCGGGACCAGCCAGCCTGGATACCAGCCAGGCCTAGCGCCAGTTCTATCGTTCTCTTCAAACGATATCAATTGATGTCAACCAACCAACCAATGATGGGACCGAAGTCAATTGTGTGTGTACGTATGGATACCGCTCACCGCGAGCTCGCGTGTGCGTGTTCCATTCTCTGGGCCCCCTCGCTTCGCTAGGTCCGGCTTTGGCCCGGATCGACGACGACGACGACCTAGTCGATATTGAGAACCACATACACTTCATCATCATCATTGTCGCATGCATACATTTAATTTAGTCAACAACCGACAAACAAACAACAAAAAAAACAAAACTGAAGCTAGGACCGGGCCTAGCTGCTGTTGTTGTTAAAAGAAATCAATAGACTTCACCAAAGTCAATAGAGTCTTAGGGTCTCTTAGGGTACACACTAGGTCTTGGGGTCTAGGTCGTTGTTTTGTGTCACGTGTTTGAACATTGGTTTGGGATTTTGGATTTTTGGATTTTCGGAATTTTGACAATGTTGACTAGGTCTCTAGGTTTTTCCCATTGACCGTTCCGTTTCTCGGGTCCTAGGGTTTTTCCCGGGCCATTGTATTGAACCGGTTTCCGAAGACAAAAACGAAGCCCACCACCACGATACCCGGGCACATCCTTTTCATTGTATCGAATTTGTAGAATATGTTTGCTTGCTTGTTCTCCTCCTATTGATACGGCCACTTACATTGTGTCAACAACAAGATGACACCAGGCTTCAGGGTGATCATCGAGGTCACCCAGAGACACACACACACACACACAAAGGTCACGCAGAGCGAGAGAGAGCGGGCTGAGGACCCCGAGACCCCTGAAATTTACATTTAGCAGCAATAACAACAATAATAATAGCAATAATAATAATAATAATAATAATAGCATTTTGTACGGTTTCCAGTTGACCTATGGCCTCGGGTACAGAATGTGGTGTGGTCGAGGCCAAAGAGTGGTGGTGTCATGGTATGTTCATGGTCAAGGGTGACGCGCGCTCGGGAGAGAGAGAGAGAATTTCAATGGAAAAGTTATGTCACATTTGGTGGTGATCGTGTGTCAAAGGTTTCGCTCGGGATACCATATCCTCGCCTGCTTCAGATCTCTCGTACTTGCTGGATACGAAATGATCTTGATCTTCTTGGTCTTGTTGTTGATTTAGTTTCGCCATTAGTTTCCGAAATTCTTGGGAAAGCCGCCGACGACGATGACAATCTTCGAAGACCTTCCATGGATCGAAGCCAACACGATTCGAATGAAAACGATGCAAGAAGAAGAAGACAACAACGGAACAGCAACAAGCCATTAAAAACTGGAAACCATGTTTCAAATGAAGGAAGCCATAATCGTCTGCTGAAGGATCATCATCATCATTTGGAAGGATCATCAATGAATCACCACGAAAATTCAATGATGATGTTCGAGGAAAATCCTCCACCGCCGAAACGAATCCGTACCAGTTTTAAAAAGTTTCAATTACAATTACTACGAAAATGTTTCCAACAAACACATAAACCGAATTCATGGGAAATGGCTTGTTTGATTGAACGTACCGGACTTTCCAAACGTGTTTTACAAGTAAGAGCCACACCCACACCCACACCTACCCATTCGTTAGTTGTTTCATTCGCGACAAACAACAACAATTGACAATCCATCTCGCTCTCTCGCACCACCCCTCTCCCTGTCTCGCTCCTCCTTCCTAGATCTGGTTCCAGAATCAACGATCCAAATGGTCCCGATACGTGCTGGCCAGGCCTAAATCGGGCCCGCTGACCGTCGGCCCTAGCGGCCCAATTGAACAGTTGTTTAGCATGGATTTACGAGTCCAACACGAAGACAATCCGTAGAAACCCTCATTTAGGTCATTATTATTATGTAATATGCAAACGGATACAACATGACATAACACTAAGCTTTGTGTGGTATATGGTGCTTTGAACAATGATGGTGTGTTGGTTATCCGGGAGGGATAAAAGAAGAAGATTAATTTCTATTTCAAGTGAGCGAGATGGCCATTTAGCCAGAGTTTAGCTTCAATTCTCTCTAAGTATTCTCGTCTCGGCTCACACACAGACACAAACACAGAGATGCCATTGATGACATTGTTGCCGAACGAAAAAAAACAACAACGAGAACGAGAAGAATACAAGTTACAGTTTCTTCTTCTCTTCCACCACTAGTGTTTTATGGCAAAATCTTAGCGTGTGTGTGTTTCCTTCATCCTAATTCCTTGTTTTTTGTCGCGCTTGCTTTATTTCTCTCGCTTTCTCGTTCGCTCGTTTCCATTGACAACCAACCATCATGTCGACCGTACACACACAGATGCAAATGTGCTGAAGAATAAATGGAGCGAATCTGAAGTGAGAGAGAGCGAGAGCGAGAAGACAACGAGAAGAATATCGTCGTCGTAGTCGTCGTCATTTTCACAGAATATGACACATCGGAATGGAAAGCGACAGTTGAAAGATGGATGAGCCAACCACCACCATGGCATGTCAGAGACGACAACGACAACGACAATCAAGACGAAGACAACGATATTCTATTCTTAAAGACATCGAAAGAACGAAAATCTCTTTTTCTTTTGTTGATCCACACATTTGATACACAATAGTAGCGAAATGCGATGCAAATGGATGTTGGTGGTGTTGTTTTTTGCTACATTTTGGCTTGGGAAAAAAATTGAAAAAGAAAGCGAGACACACACCGAAACGGGATGCGAGAGTTTCGGCGTCTATGGCGGCTATGGTGAGGTAATCATCATCATCATCATTCTCCATCTCGATCGCTCGCTTGCTAGTTTGCTACTTTTCCCCGTCTCCTCAGGGTATCTGGGATATGAGGGGGAGGGAGAGGGAAGCCGAGTTGAGTTGAGCGGTTGTTGAGAAATTGCCAGCAATAGTACACCAACAAGGGAAAACTTGTTCGAGAACGAAACGTTTTTCAAACCGCATACACCGAGAATAAGCCATCACCCGGTTGAACCGAACCGATAGTGTACCAGGGGTCCAGCCTGGAAATCGCTCCTCCTCCTTGCTGAGAAAGGATGTTGAAGCCAAAATAGAAGAGGAGGCGGAGCAAAAGTAAGGAAAAGAAGTGAACATTGTGGTAGTGTACACTCTAGGCCCGCCTATTGCACCTGACGACTGACTGATTTCAAGCGCTTGCTAGCTTTGATTGACTGCTGGACGACGGCCGGTTGGTTGTAAGGCCCGCCTATTGCACCTGATGACTGACTGATTTCAAGCGCTTACTGACTTTGATTGACTGGACGCTGGCCGGCTGGTTGTAGGACCCGCCCTCATACACCAAAATCCTGTGTGTAAGTGTGCGGCAACACAATGACTGTGCGTATGTGTGTGCCTGTGTGCGATCACGATGAGTGTGCTTGTTCCCTCCTTCTACGAACTTTTGCTCCTCCTCCTCCTTGATCTTCTTTATGCTTTGTGTGTGGATTATACCACGCCCCTTTTTTTCTCTGGAACCGCCCCAAAAAATCTAATCTAAGCATCTTGATGTGGAAAACCTTGAAATAAAAATGAAATAAAATTTTTTTCTTGTTGATTCGATCGACCGGAGGTCGGCGTGTGTTTTCGGTGTTTCATTTCATTCATTCGTTTCGGTTTTTGACCGGCGAACAAAACTAAAAACAAAAAACAAAAAACAATGATAATAATAATAATCCGGGAGTTTGCCGGCTTTGTCGCCGTTGTTGTTGTTGTTGTTGCACTTTGCCGACCACCACCATCATCATCATTTTTTTTTATTTTTTTTTTATTAACTGGAATCCACGAAGCGCGAGAATTGCGGCTAAAGTGTCTTTTTTTAAGTGTGCCTGAGTATGCGAGTGCTAGTTCGGGAGGAAGCGCTTAAGCAGCAACAGCGACTAAGAAGACGACGACGACGATGAAAAAAACAAAAAGAAGAAGAATAAAAATAAATCTCTATCTTGTTTGCTCGGCTGGTTGGTTGGACGATACAACAAGCGCGAGAGCTAGAGAAAAACTTTGCCGAAAAAACCGAAAAAAAACAAAAAACAAAAAAACAAAAAAAAACTTGAACTACCCGAACTCGAATTCCCGAGCCGAGAAAAATGATGATTATTATTATATAACAAAGTTTCTTCTTCACCATCTTCACCATCATAATCCTCTTGATGGTGTGTGTGTGTGTTCTCCATATGGCCTGCGAGTGTGTGTGTCGCCATGTCGCCATGTGTGACATATGACCGAAGACGACCAAGAAAAAGACGACGGCCACCAAGCCAAAAAGGGAAACAACAAAAAGATCAAAGTAAATCACGGTAATTATATGTAATAAATGTGGCGCCTGGATTCAACAACAAAAAACAAAGAAAAATCAACAACAGCCATCGTTCGTTCATTCGTTCTGATGGCTCCCAAAACGTGTGTGTTAATTAGAATAATTGCTGCCTAATTTAATTATCAAAAAACCAGAACTGAAAACTAGAACTGTTTCATTTTTGTTTCGCGTTTCGTTTCAAGCCCGAAAAGAGCGCACATATATCACCCGTAACATTACATAACGAACGAATCAGCGAACGCGATGTGCGCTGGCGATAATAATAATAATGTTTGTTGTTAATAATTGCCCGTCGCCGCCGCCACTGTCACCTTTTCGGCTTGATTTAATTTCAAGGTGCATTGAATTTTGCCACCCGGTTTGCTGGTGGAAAAAATATGATGATGATCATGGTTATGGTTATGGTCGTCGTCGTTTTTTTCGTTCATCGTCGCAAATCATTCGACCAATCATCGGATTGGACGGAATCATTCGTTTCGTTGCGCCCGACCGTATCATCACCGTGGATCTATCCAAGCCACTATCATCCAAGTATGCCGGCAAGAAGCCGGTAACATTTTTGTTTTCCCGTTCAACAATCCACGGGAATGATTAGAATGATCCTGGCCGGCCGGGTCTCACCCGGGATCCATGGGCGTCATCGGGAATGGGCGCCATGAGAATCCAATCCTGGATTGAGCAATGGATTGGATTGTCGCCAATGTGAAGCCTGAAGCTGGGCGACATGGCGTTGTCATCTTGTCATGGCTTGTTGTTGTTTTTGATGGCCATCATTTTTCCACGATGGTGGTGGCCTTTTTCGAAGGTGGTGACGAAGATCGTTCTTCGTTCGTTAAAAAAAAATCAAAATCAACAACAAGAAGAATAAGCAGAAGAAGAAGAAGAAGAAGACAAATTAAATCAAATTATTTGACCATCAAATAACATTTATCATATTACACACACACTCGCACACAGGTACAGGTGATCTCTTACCTGGTGATGATGGTGGTGGTGGTTTTTTTTAAATTAAGAATTCCTTCATCATCATCTTCTTCTTCACCTCCACGAGTGTGAGTGAGTGAGTGAGTGAGTGAGTGAGTGACGAGGTCATCACTTATGTTTTTCAGAAGCTCTTCAATTTATCGCAATATTTATTCGCGCGGTTGACAGGAATATAAATATAAACCAACCAAGCAAGCAAAGTGTTTGGACGCGCGTACCTGGACACACACACACACACACACAGGTCACCTGGATATCCAGGTGTCAAAGACAAGAGGGTTAATAAATCATGTTATGTCATCAGTTTAGGTTACATCATCTTGGCAGCCGCAGCCGCATCAGTAGCCGCAGCCAGCAAAAGTATGTTGTTCGTAGTCCGAACATGGAAATCGTGGTTGAAACGGAAAAAATCGAAATTCCGGGAAGATTCTGGGGACAAATTTTCCAAGGTTCCCGGGAACATTTCTCGAAGACGAAAACAAGGAATACCCGGAAACCCGGTTATTCTTCTTGTTCTTCATGAGCGTGTCCCAAAATTCCGTTCCGTTCTATAGTGAATCTGCATTTGACACATATTGGCACATTCACCTTTCCCGCGAAGAGGATTCTGGTAATTCTGTATGGTTATACTCGTGGTTGTTGTTGTTATTGTTATTGTCTCTTGTTCCATTGTTATCCTCCAGTATCCACGGGCTTCTGTTCTGTTGCCCGAAACAATGTTCGGTGAACAGAAAGCCATACTCGGGCAGCAAGCACAAGCACACACGCACGCAGGCGATAGTAGCAGCAGTACAAAGCGGTAGCAAGCAAGCATCTCTTTTATTGTTCTAGCAAAAAAGAATCTTATTCTCGAATTCTGGATTCTGGATCCATTTTTTTTTGTTTTCTTCTTGCCTGAACGTGACTTGGAGCCGAATTCTGAAGGCTCCAGAATAATATTTCGTTGTTGTTGTTGTTGATGCACTCGTGTTCTAAGCATCATTCTTGGTCGAACAAGAAGAAAAATGGAACCCAGCACGATACAGAACTACAGGGCGAGCCAGAAAACGGGAGAGCGAGAGACAACCAAGAACGACGGCGGCTGCTTGTTAACATTGTTACTGGATTCTCTTTTCTGGATTCTCTCTGTCCATCACCATCAACCAGAATCCAGAAGAGACATGGTCTGATTTTCTCTTTTTTTCCTTGGTTGTGTGTGGGAACTTGTTCTCTCAGTCAGTGTCTCTGTGTGTGTGTGTATCCTTCTTTTTTTCTTTCTTTACTAGGATCCAGGATTCAGGATTCTCTTCAGGCCATGTAATTGATTCTTTTTCTTTTGTGTGCGTGTGTGTGTGCACGCGTGTATCCTCGGATAATAATGATGATGTGGATGATGATGATGATGAACCTTGAAAACCAAACCAAACCAAAAAACTTCAACTTGTTCATGAACAGGTCGCGTGTTGGAACCGAACGAAACGTGGAACAACAATGGAAACACGATCCAGAGAACGAGAGCGAGCAAGCGCGCGCGAGGATTTTCAGGTCAATTAGCAGAATCATTGGGATCCTCTCTCTTGCTCTCTCGCTCTCTCCCTGGCGCTTATTAGTATCCTGACAACGACAGCGATGGATCCAGCACGGATCCAGTGCAATTCATCTGAACCCTGAACTCGTGCTCTCTCGCTCTCGCTGGATCGTGTTGAAAAGATCGGACGGAAACAAGCAATTCTGGCGAGTATCCTCAATTGACATCCTCTCGCTCGCTCTGCGTGTGTCTCGTGTGTATCTTTTCTTGCTTTGATCCTCTTGACTTCATGGTCTGCCAGTTGGTTGGTTGGAACACACTCTTGGAACACACGACGACGACGAATGATGATGCTTTTGTGTTCTTTTTTTCGTTGTTCTTGTCGTTGTTGTTTTGTTTTGTTCCTGGAACACACACTGGCCGGATCATGCCTCTTCTTCGTTCTTGGTTTGATGATGTTCATGTATCCTTCTCTCTCGTGCTGTATTCTGGATCGTGGATCGAGCGCACTCACTCACACACACACACACACCTTTGGCAGCTCATTATTTTTAGGTTTTTTTCTCTTCGCCATCGCCATCGCTCTTCACTCTTCACAAGCTTGTTCCAGGATCACAACGAATCGGAACACGGAGAATAAGAAGAAGAGAATCCTCACCAAGAGATACAACACATACACACGCACTAGAGCGAGGGAGAGAGAATGTTCTGGCGGTCCAATTTAGGATCCGCAGCATCAATATGCTTGTGTGTGTGTGTCGCCCTTTTTTATTATAGTTTGGGAGAACGAGAGAGCGAGAACGAAAGCAGATTCTGCACAACTATATCCAACAAACAATATGGTGGTGAACAACGTGCATATATTCATCTTGTAAAACGGTACATTGGTAACGTTATTCGTATGTGTCTTTGGAACTTATGGAACTTGATGCCGCCACGGCATCGGCGGCGGTTGTTGGTCGGTTTCAAGGCACCCGTTTCTCGTTTCGTATTTTCCAATTCATTGACTCTTTTTTTTCGGGCTAGGATTCAGGATCCAAGCACACACACACGCACACACGCGTCAGTGAGCACACGTTTCATGCACACGGATCCACCAGTGTGTTCCAGGATCGAAGAAGAAGAAAAAAAATGGAATCATGCCGAGTGAGAGCGAGAACGAGAGCGAGTATAAGCATAACGTCGGATACGTGTCGGATACTATAGGATGTACCCCTTCCCTCCCCTCCCCCCGATTCTTTTGGATTCTGGATCCCAGTGTGTGTGTGTGTGTAAATCAGATCAAATATTGATTCCGTTGTACTCTCTCTCTCACTCTCCGTCTCTAGCTAGCTGGCTGGCTGGCTTTAGTACTAATGATCCACCAACGTTGAATGACAGTTATTATTATTCGTATTCGTATTTTTGTGTGCCTGCCGTCGCCGATGCCGCCGAGAACAATCCGAAACCAATTTGTCAATGGTGGCGGTGGTGACAAGATCCAGGAACGAGATCCACCACCACCACCCCCACCAGAGGTACTGCCACAAAGCTAGATTGTCCGAAAATTTTTGTCCAATATGAAATGCTGTTTGCTGCTGTTCATCGTAAGCGATTCTGTCGGTCCGACCAACCGATTCAAGCCCAGAATGTTGGCACTCGATTCCTAGCATATTGAAGGGACCGGGAGAAGGGATCGGGTTTCACACACACACACACACACTCGTACACACGGACAATCCCTAATCGCTGAAATCTTAGCGCCACGAAATCCGAGGGCACCCAGGGCAGGATGCCAAAATCGCCAAACTACACTAATTGGCACACACACAAACACACATTTGATTCACATGGCCGAAAACGACGATTTTGGGACGATGGCCAAGATGGCCAAGATGATGATCCTGGCCAGAGACAAGCCAACCAGGATCCTTGGGATCCCTAAAGGTTCCCACACACACACACACATACTGTCACTCTCTCTGAATCTTCGGAATCTTTGACAATCTTTTTGGGCCAACGAAAACGATCTTGATCTTGTTCTCGTTGTTCGCGTTGTTGCTGTTTTTCGGTTTATCTTGACCGAAACACACACACCGAGACATCGAAAGACTTGTCGAGAGAAACTTTTGCCGGACATCCAAGGACATGTGTGTGTTTTGGTATTTTCTTCTTCTTCTTCTTCTTGTGCTTGCTTGCTTGCTGGCTGGCTGAATCGATCATATCATCATCATCATCGTCCATAGCATGCAGGCATAAGTTTCCGAGTCCTCCTCTTCCTCCCCCCCGTCGTCCACAATTCTCCTCCCCCCCATTTTACCATGGACATGGACAACGCGGAGTAGTTGAATGGCCACCAAAAATAAAAAATAATCTTGTTGTGGACATGGTGTTGATGTTGTTGATCAACGGAGCGACGACCAAGTTCTTCATTTTCGAATATATT
>JAOZJS010000947.1:0-16670 GCA_025882695.1 Amerodectes protonotaria
CGCGTCTATTGCTCGCGCGCTCGTCTTCTTTCGCGATAGCGCGCAGAATCCTATCGCACGCGTGCTAAAGGGAACGCGCTAGTGCGTGCGCTCAATTGGCGTGCTCCCATTTTTTTCTTCGACCACCTCACAGTCGGATTTGTGTTGTTGTTTTATTGTTGTTGTTGTTGTTGGTGTCTTCTGCACAACGAAGGTAACGAGAACGAAACACGTTTCTTTCACGGACAGTGCCTTCCCCATGGGTAATCCTTTGTTGATACGTTACGTTGATTGTTTTTGGTTTTAAAAATTTTCCTTTTTGAATTTCTCCGAATCTTTTGTTTGTTTTTATGTGCAGAAATAAAATTAAGTAGTAATCAGCAGGATGATAATTATGGGAATCATCATCATGATCATTCCCAATCATCCGTGGCCAATTTGAATGCTATAAGCAATCCAACATCGGATTTATTTCGCCACCAACAGTTTGTAGCTGAATGGCCAAGCTGACTTGATAATGATTCGAAAAATTCAATCAACAATGAGAATGATTCCATATCTTCTCCTCCGGCGAATTTGGCTAACAACAACAATGTTTGCAACAATGAAGATCTGTCCAAAGGTTCCAAAGGATTGAGAGCATTTCTGGCTAAAGTTAATTGCTTCGGTTCAAAACATTTGTTGGATTCTGAACATGATCTATCCAGACCAGATATAACCATCGACCAATTATTGGACATTCCATATTGGTCACAAGACCTGAAAGAGGTTCGATTCAAAAACCTGGAACAATTAGAACAATCATTGATTAAATGGGAAGATATTTTGCAACAAGAATTGGAAAAACATGATTACAATACGTTCGGTTCGTATGTGGATTTTTATCATTCGTATAAAAAATCCGAGCAAACATTGTGTGATTTTATCTTGAATTATCAAGCTAAAATTACCATGGATAGTATGTCATGTGTTGCCCAATCATTGGTTTTGATGCAAAATCTGGCCCAAAAAGATAATGTTTATGGTTCTTTATTTTCATTGGTTTCCTGCGAAGAAATGGTGATGATAACGGCCGAGATAAACGAAGGAAAATTGAAAGCAAAATATCAATTGGAATCTAAAGATAATGTTAAAGAACATGTTATGGTTTGTCTTAAATTTTGTCTAGCCGATAATAATCGTTCTGGTTATCTCCTGCTGGATCCTGGCTATCACATTTCACGGCCAATTGTGGTGATGAATGATGCTCTTTATCCGCACACCGGCTGGTTCAATGCGTCCAAGAACAAAAAAATATCCAAGGATTATTGTTATCAGGTGATCAATGATCAATATATTGCTTGGAAAGTAAGAGAGGCCAACATTGATGATCCCACAGAGGTGATCAAACAATATGTGAACATTATTTACATCAAAAAAGAATTCATCAAATATGCTAGCGTTACGGAGAAACGGGCTTGTATATTTTCGCTTAAATCCTATGTTATCCGGGATCGTAAAGGACCGGTGGCCGGATTTTATTCCTGGATCGAGCAGCAAAATTTGACCATTTTTTACCAACAAACCGATGGAAAACGAATCACGCACAAGTTTCACATCAACGATGTTGGTAAACCGAATGTACAAGATTGTTTGTTTCGAGTGGCCGCATGCAAACACGATGCGAATCGTTCGCTGGTTGAGGATCGATTGAAAATGTTCAATCGATTGCTGATTGATTACAAACAATCGTTGGATGATGGCGAGTTTTGTTTCGATCTTTGCGAAATCGACAAATGGATTGAAGAAGACTAGTTTAAATTTCAATTTAATCAAGTTTTAATTAGAACAACACAAAAGAAAAAATGTATTTCTGATCAGATGAAATTGTATGTTTGTGTGTGTACTGTGGGAGTGTGTTCATCTCATCAATAATTAAAGTAATTGGATTTGGTCTAAATTTGAAAAAAAAATGATTACGCTAAATGTTCAATCAAATGTTCATCTTCTTATTCAACCACATTCTTCTTGTATGGTTTCTTTGGTTTTTTATTTTTCATGGTGTTTGGTTTAATCTTCAATTTTGACTTGCCATCATTGGAATTTACTGCAGATGTTGAGCAAACTTGACCAGGATATTGATGTTCATTCGGAACCGATGAAGGTCCAGCAGCAATGGCTAATCTAGGAGCTCTTGCAGGGCCTTGTGAAATGGCCAATTGCCCAGCATAATTTCGTCCACTGTGATTGGCCATACGATTGGTCCATTCTTGTTGGAATTGAGGAGCTTCTTCTTCTTCGATATTGATGAATTCGTTGTTTTCTTCCTCATCACCAGTATAATGATTCTTGCTTTTCTCAATGACATGGCCACGATCTTGGATATGTCTGCCTACTTTCATTTTCTGCAATCCGGTCCTTGAATCTCGAACAGTGTGTCTTTCTTCGCGAACACCACCTGGTCCAACGTGATTCATTTGGGTTTCTTCGTAAACTTGGGGAGGATTATTACCATTGCTTGAGTATGAAATGAATGAAGAAGAAACAAACGATGAACCATTGTTGGGCATGGTAGTTGCTTGCTGCATCATGGTTTGAATTGGATTGAATTGATTAAATGGAGACATGAAATTCTGTTGCCTTCCAAACGGACTCATTGCAAACGGATCGGGAAACATGTTACCAATCATCTGACTCATCATATTATCCATGTTTCTGGATGGACAAAAAAAAATTAGCATCAAGAAAACTAACTAGCATGGTGATGAACTTACCCGAAAATATCGTCCATACCGTTATTACCGAAACGGAAAAGAGCCATTTTGATACGAAATTCAGTGAAAAAAAAATAGATTAAGTGATTGCGGAAGTTATTGCAAATTGATGCTCTAATTTGAGGAAAACAATGTTCTTGTTTCACTTTTGGCACGACAAGATGAAATGAACGAAAATCCAACACAAACAGCTCAGGTAAATACTCTGCCACTCTTGACTGAGCAGAGTCTGCTCCGTTTTGCCTTCCAAATTTCGCGAACTTTCTCGGCTCTTGGGCCGTTCATAAAGGACGTTTTCAAAGGATTGACAAAAATGAATGACGTATTCAAATTTTTTTCATGCGTGTGTCGCACTTCGAGCGGAGCACCTAAGGTAATTTTTTCCAGACAAGAAAAAAATTTCTCCAAAATTTTTTTTGGACCAAAACATGCAAAATTTTTTGTGTTCCAAATTTTTCCTGGATTAAGTAATTCTTTGCGTTAGTTAGCTAGCTAGAATGCTACTTTAAGCTCTTTTCCTTTATCGTTCGAGGTTTTTAGAATGACCAACAAAAGAAACAAATTGGGAAACAATAGACTGGTGGTGGTCAGCTGCTTGTGGCCACCAACACGGAGAGTATACTACACCGACACCGACAATATATAATTTTAATAATAATAATATCGGTGATCACACACACACACTTTTTTCTCCTTATTATTATTTAGAAACCGGTCCACGGGTCTTGGTGATGGCCTCAGTGGTGCGCGCGTTTGAGCACATTCTTCATGTGTGCTCCGAAAATGGATTGTTGGGCGAGGTTTCAACTGCTCACCACTATCGATGGTATCGAAACCAAATGATGTGCCAAATAATAATCATGATGATGATGATGATGTTCAGAGCGAAGTATAGCTATAGTGATCAAGCGGCTGGCTCTACATTCCTCGGTGAATTGAATGAATGAATGAAGCCATTAAGTATGGCAGTGAGTAAGCGAGCGCTGACGGACGGAGCAAGCAATAGAGATGGAAAAGCAAGCAAAAGAGCGTAGCGCAGAAAACTTAGTTGGAGGATGCCATAGTTCATCACAATGAACAACAACATCCATGTTATCCACATGTTATTCTTTTTTTGGGCGAAATAGCAAAAAAACGAAAAATATTCCATCATCATCATCATCATTCTGTGCGTGTGTTTGGTTGGATTAAAGCAAAGCAAAACAAACCAAAACAAAATCAAAGCCCAAAAACCAAAACCAAATAATCGAAATTGAATTTAGTTCCGAATCGAAAATTCATGGTTTCGATCATCATTAAACTTGGTCAATTTTAATTAATCTCTTGAACCGAAGAAACGAAAATGTGATTGGATCCATTCAGCTCTCCTGTCATCCTACCAATCCAATGTCCAATCAATGTCTCTCTCTCTCTATCTTTTTGCAATTGTGATTGTTGTTGATGGAACCGCAATGATGGTGATGAATGATTATTAAACTTTGATGACTTTATTTGATGAGTTGTTGCTTGGCTTGTTGTCGACAATGTTGGTTGGCTTCGAAACTGGATTGAAAGCGATTTTGTCTCGGAAACATAAATTGGAACATCATCATCTTCATTTTGATCACCACCATCATCATCATCATTATTATCATCATCTTCATCTTCATCATCCATATCGAGGATAATCCTGATTTTCCCCATTCACTAGCTTTGCTTTGATCACAAGGACGGACACATCTGGCCGATGAAAGAGATCCTGACGACTGTTTAAACCACTATCGACTAGTTGTCGAGTTGATCATGTCATCGAGCACCAGCAGCAGCAGTAAAGCTCCTTATTATTATGGTGAACTGATCAAAAAAGAATCCAATCTTAACACCACCACTATCGTTACTGTGAATAATAACTCGTCTTGCATCTATCCTTCTTCTTCTTCGTCTTCTTCAACGACGACGGCCGCGGCCAGTAGCAGCGGTGGCAACAACAACAACACCAACCACACCACCACCAAGAACAACAACAACAACGGCAACAGTCCTAACAATAACGTAACAACAACGACGAAGACGACGACGACATCGAGCCCGACAGCTAGCACGGCCATCATCAGCCACCATAATACCACTTTACTCGCAAATGTTGACAATCCCAGCATATCAGCTCATAATAACAACAATAATAATAATATACTTACGGAGGAACTATCACCTACAACTTCGCTCACCTCACTAACACGGCATTCATCTTCAACAGCAGCCTATGTTCAAAGTACATCAGTGGTGCCTGTTTCATCATCTTCGATCGCTGCCATCGTTGATCCGGTAGCAGAATCAAGAGATTCTCCTTCTTCATCTTCACATTACGGTATTACAAATCTGATCCGATGTAACAACATCAACAACAACAACAATCAACATAATACTTTGGGTCCTTCGTTTCACAATCCGTTTGCATCGTTCGATTCTGATGCAAGAAATGGTACAGAAAGTTTGCCACGAGCCTTTCAACCGCACCATCTTCATCAGTACAACAAAAACAACAACAAATCTTCAAAACAAAGCATCTATCAAAGATCCTTATCCATATTTGCCAATGGGGTCAGCCCTTTGCTTCGGAAAAAGAAATCCAAAACTAGCCACCATCATCATCATCATCATCATCGCCATCACCAGCAGCAGCACAATCATCGCCACAATCCGATTGATCAATTAGATCCAAACAGTGATTCAGCAAACAATTACAATCCGAATCTATCGGCATCTACACTTGGATTGGTACGTTTGAGGAGAAAATCCGAACCTATTATGTTTAGTTACGATTCGATCACAAACGAACTATCCAAATTTCAAGCAAGAGAAGAAAAGATTGTCAAAAATATAAATCTTGATTTTGAGAAAATGTTAATGAATGATGCCAATGGTGAATATTCGGGCCATGGTTCTACAATAAACAATTCATCATTGATGAACCAAAGTGAAGCATCATTACGTCGGTTGAAGCTGGCCAACATACATTTCAGTCGAAGCATGAAAGACGATTTTGTTGATCAATATGGTAAAACATTAGCTAATAACCAAACGCCTTCACATCCACAACTTTCGTACAAGGAACCATTCTATATGGTGTATGAAGATAATCGTTCCAAACATAATGATGATAATATTTACGAAGAAATTGATTTTCTAACATTATCTTCGTTAAGAGCTCAGTACGCTGATACGTTGAGCTTGCAAAGCTATAAAAAGAAGGGCGGCAGTAAAAGATCATTGGCTTCATCCAGCTTTACCAGATGGTTTTCCACTAGAAAAAAGAATTCACCATCCATGAGCGAAGACGAGAATCCATATATCGACATTAAATTGTCGAAAAAACAGCGGCCACCGATCACATTACCGGAAGCGCCGAACAATTTGAGCAAAGAACAATTGAAACGTCGATATATTGTTGGAACGATTGTTGATTCGGAAAATTCCTATATAAATTCATTACAACGAATCATAAATCACTACAAGAAACCATTGGAAGAGAGTAGTCCATCAATATTGAGCCAGAACAAGATCAATATCATTTTTCATCGGTTAGAACAAATTTTACAATGTCATACGATATTTGGCATTGCACTGAGCCAATGTGTTCGTGAATGGGATGAAAAAGAACAGATCGGCGATGTATTCATAGCATCGTTCTCCAAATCGATGGTGTTGGATATTTATTCGGATTTCATAAACAATTTCACCAATGCAATGGAAACGGCCAGAAAAGCGGCAAAATCTAAATCAGCTTTCGCACAGTTTTTACAAGAAAAATCACTTTCTAGTCCCGATCGTTTAAGTTTTTTCGGTTTGATGGTCAAACCAGTACAAAGATTTCCACAGTTTATATTATTATTGAGTGATCTACTTAAACATACTCCGGCCGATCATCATGATCGTATGTCGTTGCAATTAGCCTTAACACAATTAGAATCATTGGCGGATCGTTTGAATGAACGTAAAAGGGATGCTGAAAGGCATTTTGCTGTAAAACAATTGCTTAAAGATTATCTCAGTAGTTCCACCACCAATTCATCCAATAGATTCTTGTTGAGACAGGATGATATTTATCAGCTTGAACTGGACACTAGTTCCGGTTTGGTCATGAAGACCAAGTGTAGAAAATTGTATCTACTAAATGATATGTTGGTTTGTGTTAGCGTACCGGCCAATCGTCTCAAGTATGCGGTATCGTTGCAAGATGTGGATGTTATGGATGATGTCACACCAGCCACCAATAATTTGCTGGCCAATTCTATGCTCAAAAGCAAAGGTAATTTTAAAATCATTCTCAATTTTCCAATTGAATTGTTTCCAACCGTTTTTTCAATTGTACAGATCCAGCCAGTGCCTCTTCATCGCCCAAACATTGTACGGTGGAAAGAATGTATTGTGATCTGAATAGTTTGATACATGATTTGGAAGTGTTCAGTCGTGTTTCCAATCTATTATCATCGCTTCGATATCAATATAATGGTGTTTCAGTGGAATTAGTGGAACAGATCAATGCAGAAATACGTGAAGAGATTAGAAAAAAGGATGCACAAATAACTTTGATTGATAGAAGTTGTTTGCAAATACGTATTCGTTCGAAGAATTACAAGGATATCATATGCATCCAAATGACTGATCCTGAAACGAAAAAAGATTGGCTAACCGATGTTCGCCTAGCTAAATTGGCACTGGATCGTGCAAACAATCCTGCTTGGGACATAGTGAACGAAGCAATCTCAACGACCAGGACGAATTTATCCAATTCGATCATAATGCATCGTGTACCGTTGTTTGTCAAATCGTTGCCCATATTCGCCACCACAGAACATAGTATGCTAACCTGTGCCCTACACTATCGTATACATCGTAGAGATGATCTGGTTTTGGAGAACAATTCCGGAGTTTTGTGGATATGCAATGTAAACGAGAATGGTTCACAATTGGGAGCATTGGCCACCAATGGAACGGATATTAGTTTGATTCATTCGTATGAATTATGCGATTCACATGTAACCTGTATTGAATCGGTTGGATCCTATGCCGTATGGATCGGCCTACGGCAAGGTCGAATAATTGTGATTGATGCCAGTTCTCCGGGTGAATGGCAACAATTTGCAGCATTGGATGTTTCCGCCGAAGTTACTTGTATTCGTTATTTTGGTAATTTCGTCTATGTAGGATTGATTACCGGCGTGGTTGCCTTGTTCAATGCAACACACTATGAAGAACCGATTATAATATCACTGTCAGCATCACATCCGGTTACTTGTTTATTGCCAGTGAACAAAGAAATGTTTGCCTGTTGCGGTGAAAAGATTTGGATCATCAACAACACTCAGCTGGATCGAAGTTATTATTTGCATAATAATAACAATAATAATAATCAACATAAAAATAGTCCATCGCAAATGTCGCCGGAAGCCAAAGCTGGCAACCATTTTAATGAGGAAGAGCTCAAGCCAAATTTACTTGCTCATTGTGGTATTGGTTTATGGGTCAGTTTGATTAATTCATCAATAATCAAACTGTATCATACGGAAACATTTAAACATTTGCAAGATGTTAATGTTGCATCCAATGTGAAACGAATCCTGAATGAGATGGTCGATCCGAATGGGATATTTGTTACGGCCATGTTAGCTACCAGAGGATTGTTATGGATCGGTACTAATGTTGGCGTGATTGTCACCTTGAACCTACCTCGTCTTCAGGGTGTACCTTTGATATCTGGCTGTTTGAATGTGGCCCTACATCGTCATGCTGGTCCCGTAACCATATTGCTCAATCTAACCAATACTCAAAGTGACATTCCTATACATCCCAACAACTCGACGACCGAAAAGAACAAGAATGATGAAAATGAAAAGGATGAAATCATGAAACAAGAAGATGTTGAATCCATTTATGGTTTATATTCGGATCTAATGAATGTAGAGAATTATGTTCGAGTTGGTCCAGAGAACAGACACGATGCGCATATGGTGTCTAAATTAACTTGGGACATTGCCAACATTAATCTTTCCGATGATTCAACATCGGAAAGTGCAATCTACCAAGATGGTTTGATATTGAGAAAGAAACCGAATCAAAATATCAAAAGAAGAACATTGGGAAATGAACATTTTCCAACTACGCGTGAAATTAATTATGCTAATAATCAATTAAGCCCAGCCAAAAGCCAGAATAGTATCTATGGTGGCTCATCTGGTGGCGGTGTTGTCGGTACCAGTACTAATAATAATAATAATGATATTAAAAACCAAGAAAAAGAGAATGTCGGATCATCCTCATCCGGAATTGGCGCCAGCAGCAGTTTGTATGATATTGCTCCGTTCAAGGGGCAGAAGATCGGCGACACTAACCAGATTGTTAAATACAAATATAGCGATACTATTGCTAACAATCAACGTAATTTTGATACTAACAATAATAATAGCACCATGAATAAGACGGCATTATTGATGACTGGCGGTAATGGATACAAACGTGTCACCGTAACGGACACCCAATATGCAAGCCAACATGCACATTGTTGTATTTGGGAATACAAACTTTGAACCAAAAAACAAACAAAATTTCAAAAAAGATTCACCAACCACTCAAAATCGAAATCGTTTTAGTTTTTTTTCTTTCTCTCTTTCTAAATCTCGCTCTGTATTATCATCACCATGTATTGATTATTGAACACAATGATTTCAATGATGAAGCAATCACATTACGAAAACATCATTATTCTTTCTACAAAGACAGCTACTACTAATTCATGATGATGATAATGATCACATCCCGCCACACACTTTCTTGAATTATTGAATTGCAAGCACATTTTTAAAAAATTTTACACTCACACACACATTTTGTAGATCGTGTTTTTCGTGTTTAATTCACATTTAATTTTTGCTACTAATAATATATTTAACGGTGTAATTGTACGATGAATTAATGAATTAAAAACAATTATTTTGCAATAATAATTTTAATAATAAACACTTTTTTTCGCGGATAATTATAACAACACGACCTATCATTTACAAGTATATCATCATATGTTTTGATTTTTTCATTCATTTTGAATTAAGAGCTATTTCCAGATCTTTTAACGAATAACCAAATCCGATTCCGATACCATAATGGATGGGCCAGGCACGTCTTTTGAACAAGATTAAGGATGCAATTGAGCCGGCAATCAATCCGATACCTATTTGGATTGGAATGGGTACACGACATTATTCATTGTTGAATCTTGGAATCCAAAAAAAGTCGAGTAGATCGAGGAACTTACCAGTACTTTTGATCGCATTCGACACGAATCGATCATATTTATGACTGATCATATTATCAGATTTAACCTTGACATCTGGTGAAGAATTCATTTTGATTGTGCACGAATTTTCGTTGTTGTTGTTGTCGTCTTCTTTTCGCCCGAAGTTCACACGACGTTTGACCAAAGCGCAGAGGAGAATTGGGTGCTGCCATCTGGGTAGAATTAGCTGCATTTGTCTCCACAGTGCAGTGCAATCACCGCCACCAGACGTGCACACGTGTTTGTTTTTTTTTGTGTGTCGACCAATCATCGAAACATATTGTGGTGATCAGAACATTTCTCGAAATCATCATCATGCCCACTATCACCGTGAACCGAGATGAATTGTTCAAAAGATTGGGACGAGTCTACAGTAAGTTTATTGGACAATCAGATTCGAGATTTGGTATTTGACTAACAAAATTTTTGTGAATTGTTGTAATAGCTGAAGACGAGTTCAATGAATTGTGTTTTGATTTTGGCATCGAACTTGATGAAGTGGTTAGTTTGGAAGTGGTTTGAATTTTTCTCAAGATAATTATTAAACTCGTTGTTTCATCGTCAGACATCGGAAAAACAAATCAAAGCCAAGGAACAAGGAATTACCGAAAGTGTTTCGGACCAAGAGGAGATTATTTACAGAATTGAAATACCAGCAAATAGGTTTGTAAAACAGATCTAAATTTTTGCTCAAGATTTTTAATAATTTTTTGTTGTTGTTTCAGATATGATCTATTGTGTTTGGAAGGACTGGCTCGAGCAATCAACGTATTTCTGGGAAAGTAAGTTGATCCAACTAATTGATCAATGAATTTCAAATGTTTCAATTTGTTTCACAGTTCATCTGTTCCCAAATATCGTTTGTCTGATGAGAAAAATCCCGAAACATTGACTGTTTTGCCAAACGTAACGTGATTTTCGTGACTAATTTCAATGTTGATGTTCAATGTTTACTCTTATTTGTAGACCCAGAAAATCAGACCATTTGTTGTGACTGCAGTTCTTCGCGGTGTTGAATTCACAAAACTCTCCTATGATAGTTTTATTGAGTTGCAAGATAAATTACATCAAAACATTTGCCGCAAACGAACATTGGTGGCCATCGGAACGCATGATTTGGACACAATCAAAGGGCCGTTTTATTACGATGCCAAGAAACCTGAAGATATTGAATTCATCCCGTTGAAACAAACCAAAAAATTCAATGCAAAAGAATTATTAGAATATTATTTGGCCAATGATGAGCATATTAAACCATATGTTCCGATCATAAAAGATTCGCCTGTTTATCCGGTTATTTATGATTCAAACAATGTGATTCTATCACTACCCCCGATCATCAATGGTAATTTTTAAATATGATAATCTGATTTCTCAATTGATCAAAAATTTATCGTCCCCTCACCCTAGGTGAACACAGCAAAATCACATTGAATACCAAAAATATTTTCATTGAATGTACCGCTATTGATGTACACAAAGCTTCAATCGTATTGGACACCATGGTTTGCATGTTTTCAGAATATTGCTCCAAGCCGTTTGTCATTGAACCAGTGAAAGTGATACAAGTTGACAAGTCCCAGAATATTTATCCGGTTGGTTTTGATTTTTTTGTTTTGTTTTGTTTTCCAAATGCAATAATTATGCTAATCATATGACTGTTTGCAGAAACTCACCTATCGTAATGAAATCATTTCGACCACTTATATCCAAAATAATCTTGGAATCAATATGGATGCAGAAAAAATTCAAAAACTTTTGCTAAGAATGTGTCTTGAATCGACCAAATGTGATGAAGAAAAAATTGATGTTTTGATACCACCTGTTAGGCAGGATATTCTGCACAAATGTGATATTTTAGAAGATATTGGCATCAGTTATGGTTACAATAAAATGCAACTATTGTTGCCCAAATCGTTTACGATTGCCCAGCAATTTTTGTTGAACAAAATAACTGATCAATTGAGAAATGAAATCGCCAGATGTGGTTTCACTGAAGTTTTCACATTTAGCTTGGTAATTCGATTTGCTATCCGATTGACCGGAAATAATTGCTTTTTTTCTCTCTCCATCTAATTTTAGTGTTCCCGGGATGATATTGCCGATAAGATGAGGCTTAAAGATTCGTTGCAACATGCTGTGAAAATTGCGAATCCGAAAACTTTGGATTTTCAAGTTGCTCGTACTTCATTACTTCCTGGTATAATCAAAACGATAGCCTCTAATAAAAAGATGCCTTTGCCATTGAAACTGTTCGAGGTTTCTGATGTGGTTTTGAAGGACGAAACGTTCGGTATACGATTGGAGTTTGTTATTCAGAGTCCATTACTAATTACATTTAATTTTATCCCTTCTAATAGATGTTCGAGCCAGAAACGAACGCTTCCTGTCGGCGGTTTATTACCATAAAAATTCTGGTTTCGAAATAATCCATGGATTACTGGACAGAATCATGAAAGTGTTGGAGATTCCTCGAAAATCTGATACTAGCCCTCTGGGTTATCATCTTCAAGCAAAAGATGGTAATTTGTTTATTTGAAAAGTTTAATTTTTTTTAATTTTTCACTTTCAACACAAAAATGTAGATCCACGATTCTTGGATCATAGATGTGCAGAAATTTTGATCAACAATGAAAAAATTGGCATAATGGGCGTATTACATCCAGAGGTGGTCACCAATTTCGATCTGACACAACCGTGTTCTGCTTTGGAAATATCGATACAAAAAATTTATTGAAAAAATATTTTTTAAATTGAAAATTATCAACAACCACCACGGAAAAAATTCAAAATTTCAATTGAGTATTTTTCGAAAAAAAACGGGGCAAAATACGGTTGGAAGCTAGGATACAATTTGTTCTATATTATATTTACATAAAAATTAAAGTTTCTTTTTTAATTCGGTCGGATCTTGGTTCCATTTAGTTCGATCATGATCACAATAGTGTTCATTTTTGATCTTTTTAATATAATTATTAACAAACAATCGGGCAAACATCAAGAAAAATGTTGAATAAACCATGAAACCGATGGTGGCCGTTTTCAAGGGGATTTCACAATAATTTCCAGATAATTTCGAAAAGAATGCATATGCGCTAACATAGAAACCGATGATCATCTGGATGATTTGCAACGATGTTACCGTCATGGCAATTTGTCTTGGTACATAGATTTGTAATGAACGAAATGCATAATAAGCGTACATTAGTGAATGTACCACCAGATTCATGGTGACGAACCATCGCCCTAAAGAAATGTTCTGCCCGAAACTATACCATGTATACACCAAAGCCAATATATGATGGAACCAATGTAAAAATATCAGCTTTTGTTTCCGCAACACAATGAATATGGTATCGCCTAATTCCAATATTTTCGACAATGCAAACAACCACATCCAATATTGTGCTTTTGGATTGGTGGATGCAATACAAACAGAATGATTGATTCCTTTGAGGTAGAAAGTATCGTGCATTTCCGGCAACATATAATAACTACCAAGCATGCTGAAGATGGTCAACAGAATATTCCACAACGTGAGACATTTTCTTAGCTTGAATGGTTCTCTGGTACGCATGAATTGTTGTATGGAATAAACAACCAGCATATAGCCGATGGACACGTATGCGGTGTAGTGCCAATTTTCTTCCATCCATTTTAGGCTGGAATTTATTTCCCAATCAATGATCGAGAATGATGGCTGACATTCTTTGTAGACCAGCGATTTATGACCAGATAATGTCATCTTAAACAAAAAGGTTAGTTGATTGTTGTTCGGTGATGCGTTCGTACGATTAAAATTTGAAGATTGCTAATTGTTTGAATTGATTGATTGATGAAGGATGATGATGATGATGGTGCGAGAAGATCGTCTAAGCTTATTACAGATAAAACAATAGATCAATCAAAAACACCATGTTGCTATTGGTGTTTGATTCATTAAAACCATGAAGAGTGGGTGTTTGCCATCAGACCATCAGAGACCAGTTATGGAACGTAGAATATTTGAATGTATGGTTTATGTAAAGTTTCAATGTGATTTGTGTTTTGCGAAACAAAACCAACAAACAACAAAAAAACGACGACAACAACAATTCAAAAAAAAATTAATCATTCATTGAAATTCGAATGGATCTGCTGCCGCGAAATGTTGATGTTTGTTGATGATTGTGACAACAAGAAACAACAAGGTTGCTGAGATCCCGAAACTCTTTCCAAAACAGCACTACTGGCCAAAGGTTCATGTCTAAGCCGAAGCAAAGATCTTTTGAAGATTGTTTCTCTCTCTCTCTCTTTTCGGAAGTTTAATTTGGCTTTCTCTTTTTTTTCGTTGTCTCGGAACCGAAAACGACTAGTATAATATTTGCTAATATAATTTTTATCGATAATATGCAACGACAACGACTTTGGAGAGGAACAATACGATGCGAATCCAATTCGGAAAAGATTTAAATCTTTTTGGGAGAGCCAATAATCTTTGGATCAACCAACCTCGAGCGCAGCGCAAAAGAAGACGAGTCTGCAATCATCATCATTCACTTGTTGCTGTTGTCGATGATGATGATGATGATGATGATTTGTTGGGGAAATGTGAAAAATCTTTTTTTCCCTCCCGTTCGTTCGTTCGTTCGTTCCGAAATGCGAAAAAGGTTCAAATAAATAAAGCTGCTGAATGATAATTGAACCACCAACCAACCAACTACCACTGTCGTCGAATGGAATGTGCGTGTGTTTAAATGTTCGTTTGATCATTATGTCTTGAAGACATTTTTAAGGTCCGTATGAGTGGTGTGGTGTTTCGCTTCCTATTGGATCGTTCCTATTGGATTGGATTTTTTGGCGAGAGAAATATACAGTCGTCTCACATGATCCAAGTTGTCCCCCCGCGCGCGCGAACACACACACACGCGTTATTCGTCTTCGTCTTTGGAACAACAAATCAACTTCCTACAAACGCACGCACACATTCACATAGAGACGACAGAGCGACTAAGTGATTTTAGATTGCAAGGCGGAACCTGTGAACAAGGCGATATTGGAGAAGACGACGACGACGACGAAGAAGAAGAAGTGAAACAAAATTATTTTCTTTTCTTCTTTCTTCTTCTTACTTTCCCGATACTGGTTAACAACAATTTCAAAGCCTTTAAGCTACAAAAACGAAAGACACTGGAAAACTAACTTGCTAATCACCGCCACCGCCACCAACTTTGCCCGACTTGTGCATGGATGATCATTCTCAACAAGCATCTCTTGATCTCTTTTAACCTAATTTGAGGTCAAACTTTCACTCTCTTTATTTATTTCTCTCTCTCTCTGTTTCCAGGATGCCCTGTTTTTTTTGGATGATCGTCGTTTAAACTGGCCCATCGTTGATGATCCATTTTACAAAACCGGGGAACACTGGAATCTTGACATTAATAATCGAAAAGATCAAACATAGCACTTGTTGCTGGCTAATATTTCAAGGGTTGCCTGCAAGAGTTTGACCAAGTTCAACAAGTTTGACCCAGAGAACCAGGCAGCTCTAGCAGGTTCATCGTTCTTGTTCTGTTTGCCTCTCATTTAAAAAAGTGGCAACGTGAATTTTTGGCTGGCTTGCTCCAGATCCAACAAGGACAGGAGAAGTATTCAAAATTGAAATTTGAATTTTGAAATTGATCTAGTAATGCCATCTGTCGACGAAATTTATTACCAAGTGAAGAAACAATGCTGCCATCTAGGAACAATAATGAACATCTCAAAATTCCAAAATTTGTCCATAGATGGAGAGGATTTGGATTTTTTTGACCGATGACTACCAAGTTGATAAGCAAGTCACTCTAATTCAATGCTTGCTTCGTTCATTTGCACATTGGCTCTCGTCCTGGATGGTCGTGTTCGTTAGCAGTCTTACGATCAATGATGTATTCATTCGCACATTGACTCTGGTCTTGGATGATCGTTTATTCATTCTCTGGTTCTTGTCCTGGATGGTCCTGGTTTTGGATGTCCTTGCGGTAAGTTATTGATTTTTTTTCCTATTTCCAGCCACGGCTGAAAGGCCTAGATAGCTTGGATCCAGATTGCTCAAGCTGGACAGGCTCTGGTAGATTTATTGCTTTGCTGTTCTCTATTCCCCATTCTAGTTATGACCGATGGAAATGGCCACTGTCATTTTCGCTTTTCGGTGGTTTTCCCTCGTTGGCACATCAGCCTTTTTTGGTGGTCTCCCCGTGATTTCCAATGTTCAGATTGTAGGATTTGGCTTTTTGCACCGGTCAAAACTAACTAGAAGTATTCAGTATTCCGAAGATCCTCGGCCCTTTTTTCGGTTGATGTCGAAAAGATTTTTTTTCTGCTCCAAATTTCACCATCTTCAGCCACCTGATAGTATATGGTATTGTTGCCTCGTGTATGTGATATAAGAAATGTATTGCTGAATTCTCTTGGATTTTTCTAAATCTAAAGGGGAGAAGCATTTTTATTTTTTTTGTCTTGCGCATTGTACCAACTACCCTATTCATCCAAAAATTTTTTCCCGCCATTTTAGATAGTTTATTAAAAACAGCTGATTGCCTTTTCTCCATTTTTTTCTTGTTCTTTTTGTTTCTTTTGTTTTTACTATTTTTACTATTTATTGTTAT